>JAOYMZ010065948.1:0-12594 GCA_025802335.1 Pinguicula primuliflora
GTTCTTATAAAAGTGGAAATGAGCATGTTTTGAGCTTTAATCTTGTGGTTTAGGGAATGAAATGGACTAAAATATAGTACGAAATAAGCCCTAAATAGGTGCTTATCATCCCCATACATGAATTTCAACCTCTAAACTATGAACATTCATGGCCTAGTTGACAATTCAACAAGTCACTTAAGCATAAAAGCTAAGACTCGATAATTTTAACATCATCCAGATTGTAAGTATGGTCGGGACGTGCACGAGTGATTTAAACAAATAAGACACATATTAAGGTTAGTCATATAGCAGGTGATGTCCCAAAATCCCAACAATCTCCACCTTTTTGGGCACATGACCCCAAAAATAAAACACATAAACCTGCATGAATGGTTGGGACAGAATGTGTAACCAAAACAGAACCCATGTTATTTACTGAACATAAAATGCAGGACAACAGCAACTTGTAAGAGCTAAAGCACAGTGTTCATTCCTAACCTGTCAATACAAAATTTAAACTTCAGATTTGTAACTACTTTATTACCCATATCAGCAGTGTTAATATTAGTGTCAATCTTTTCAAGTAGAACATGTTTATCCGCTACCATATCCCTAATAAAGTGAAGTTTAACATTAATGTGCTTCGTTCTTTCATGAAAAACTGGGTTCCTAGTCATGTGAATTGCGGATTGACTATCACAATAGACTGTTCCAACATCAAAAAGTATACCGCATTCAGAAAGCAGACCTTGTAGCCATATACACTCCTTAAAGCAATCAGTAAGTGCTATGTACTCAGATTCAGTAGTAGATAAGGCAACAATATGCTGTAATTGAGATTTACAGCTATTACAATTTCCTCCTAACAAAAACTTATAACATGTTGATTTTCTAGAATCTAGATCACCAGCATAATCAAAATCTACAAAGCCACATAAGTCAAGTTATTCATTTTTCTTCATAAAAATTAAGCCAAGATCAAAAGTTCCCTTAAGATATCTACGTACCCATTTCAATGCTGACCAATGTTCCAAACCAAGATTAGACAGGAAACGACTTAAAAATGAAACAGCATATGATAAATCTGGACATGTACTAACCATAGCATACATAAGTGACCCTAAGACATTAGAATATGGTACATTTTCCATATCTTAGGTTTTTGATGGTATAGAGGGACACTGTGATTTACTGAGTTTGAAATGCAAAGCAATAGGAGAAGAAATAGATTTTGCATCAGAAAAACCAAATTTTCCAAAACTTTTCTAATATAACCAGACTGGTGTAATTTCAAAGTACCAGCAACTCTATTTGTATCTATTTCCATACCAAGTATCTTTTTAGCTTCCCCTAAATCCTTCATTTCGAATTCTGATTTGAACTTCAATTTCAGGGCATCTATATCACACATAGATTCACTTATGATCAGCATGTCATCTACATAAATCAACAAATAAACAGCTGCATGCTTGCTGCCCAGAAAATAAAACAGCTGTCAAACTGACTTCTAATGAAACCTATACTTGTTATTAATGAATCAAAATGTTTGTACGACTGTCTGGGAGCCTGTTTAAGGCCATATAAAGATTTTTTCAGCAGGCAGACATAGTCAGATTTCACATAATCCACATAACCAAGGGTTTGTTCCATAATAATCTCCTCATCTAAGTTACCATACAGAAAAGCTGTCGTAACATCCAACTGATCACCTTAAAGGTTATTGCAAACAACCAAAGATAATAGTATACGAATAGTCTTAAATTTAACCACAGGAGCAAAAATTTCAGTAAAGTCAATGCCTTCACGTTGGCTAAAACCCTTAGCAACTAGTCTTGCCTTATACCTAATTGGTTCTTTATCATAACTGCCTTCTTTGCATTTACATATTCACTTACATCCCATCACCTTTCTATCTTTAGGTTTAGGTACCAAAATCTAGGTAGAATTCTGATTTAAAGAACTAATCTCATCATTCATTGCAACTATCCATTAAGAGGCATCAGAAAAGTTAACAGCATCCTAAAAATTTTCGAGTTCATAGTGCATGAGTTGCTGTCCAAATATAAACGCATAATCAACTATCTCATCAAAGTTAGCATATTTCAGATTTGGTTTAATAATTCTTCTTTCCCTATCTCTTACTAATTCCTAGTCCCTTATAGATATATCAACAGGTTGTGCAGATACGTGTTCAATAGTTTTATTATCATTCTCAATACCAGAAGGTTTAGCAGAACCTTCATATGTTTTTGCAATGTGAGGAGGGACAGATCCTGCAACAGAATCTTGAGTTTCAACCTCCAACTTAACAGATGGAATAGGTTGTAACTCCACCTCACTGTTGGCCTTAGAAGGTATCTCCTTCTTAATAGATAGTCTTCTGGGCACATATTCAGACAAAATAGGTTCAAGAACAGGCAGATCAGCAACTAAGCATGGAAAATCAACTTTATTGAACACCACATCTCTACTAATAACCACTTTCATAACAGGTATTGACCTATCCCACAGTCTATAGCCTTTAACACCTTCTTGATATCCCATAAATACACATTTTATAGATCTAGGGTCTAACTTCCCTAATTTGTTATGAATATATGCAGCACAACTGATGAGATTATTCCATGAATACATGCAAGTGCACATGGTCAAGTTTTAATACAATGCTAAGCAAAGGTCAGATCTCAGGGAGGGGGTACAAATCATGCAATCTATTCTAGTAGCTATCAAAATAACCCACAGTTTCAGGAGTGCATAACTTTTAATCTACGATTCAGAAAATTGCAAACTAAAATTCTACAGACAGCTAAGGAAGTCCAGATCAATTGTTATGAAGACAACTAATCCAAATTCACAACGCACAGAAAGATATGATCCAAATTGGAGAGATAACTCAGGGCTTCGGTTAAACTGCTCTGCCTAAACTTTGTTTCCAGTTTTAAAATTCATCCTAATTAATTTCCAATCAATTTTATCCCACAGAACCCAGTATAATCCATCCTCTTTTACCAGGTATGGATTATTTCATCCAACTTAGAGGCAAGTTAGGGGTAATACCCCAAGAACGGCCAATTGAAGAACTTCCAAGGTCATGTTCTTGTGTGTGGTACCTCAAGTGAGGGGTAATACCCCAAGGACGGAGGTAAGAATCATGCTATTGTAGAATACTCACATCCATATGGTAGTGGTATGTGAGAATCACCAAAATGTATTCAAATAACCTGGCCACAATCATTCAAATATAGCAACCACAACATGAAACTGATAAAATGATAAGAACTAAGTTAGAACTTCATTAAAAGCTTGGAAACATTGTTTAGGCTCGGCTAAACCGAGCCCCAAGTTTACAATACTAGCCCATGCTCAAAGCATGAGCCATAGAAAGCTCAAATATGCAGCAACAATGAAAATCCATCGGCTTGATCAGTTGAAATCAGCAAAAGAGAATCAACTTCGCAGCTTCTGGTATTTCACCCTTTTCTTGCTCTTAGAGGCTTCCAAAAATTGTGTGTGTTGAATGAAAGTTGCTTCAAACCTTTAGGGCTTCGTTCCTGTGCAATTTCAGAATTATCCCTCCACCCGTTTGGAAGATAGAGATTTTTGATGAGGGCAGACTTGTATTTGCTGACACAGTTTGCATATATTCACTTTTGGTCCCCAAAGTGGGTTTGGATGAGCTCGAGTGTCCTTTAGCCAACATGAGATATTATCCTGAGCTCGTGGGCTAGCTCCTGGCAAAGGTTCAGATTTTTCCTTGCACCCAGGTGCGAGATATAGATTTTTGAAGTGGGTACTTCAGTCATTACATCAGCAGAACACTTATACTGATATTGCGTGTATAAGTCCCCCCAAATGCCCTTTCTAGCTCGTGCTCCCTCTTGAAATATTGTAGCTGAGTCCCTGGGGAACATTCCTGTGCAAGGGCTTGGGCACCCTTGATCTGAGGTGAGAGATATGCATTTTTGAATGGTGAGATGTAGATTTTTCCGCAAATGGCAGGACAACTTTTGTACTTGCCCTACCCACTTTCCTCTTTTGCATATTGCGGTCCCCTCTTTTCTTTGGCTCCAAGTTTGATATAGTTGAGCTTGTAATACGGTCCAAATGTTGCACTAAGCTCTTGGACTTGATTTTGTACACCATAGGATCGCATTCCACCAATTCACCATATTCTTTACTTTTTCTTTGATCTCTTGAACTGGTTCTGTTGGACAGACTGCACGACACCTTCCCTGGTGTATTCTTGATTGCTTGAACGCCTTGCGCCTTGGTCTCAGCTCTGGTATTGGCCAGGGGGCTCCGCAATAGATTTAATTTCCTTGTGTTCAGCTTCATCTCTTCATTTGCACTGTTTTGTTCTTAAAATGCATCAGTTGTGCTGTTTTGAGATTTTATCCTGCAGAAGTCATCACGAACACAATTGAGCCAATAACTGATCAAAATAGCAATGATTAAGGCACAAAATGATATGAAATGATATGCAAATGAGGCCTAAATCACTATATAAATTCAAGGTATCAGCTCTCATGCAATACAGGTTAATTTTTCATTATACCACATTTTACTACAATATACTAAATAACTTATATACTGATCATAATATTCGAAAATTTGTAGACTTGTCAAAAATATTTCAAGGACTCCATGAATTATTGCATTCCGGAGGTGACAATTCTCGAGCTTATGCGAATGATGAGCAACCATGACATGCGAGGGACCCACATATAAGAACCACCTCCTGCATTTTCGTTGATACACAAATTTAAACTGAAGAAAAATAAAAGGACTGACCGAAGACCAGCTGATGAAAGAATATATAATGAATAAGATGAATGCGTAATTCCATCTCAAAATAGTATAGGCAGACCTCCTAGTCATGGGCGTGGTAAAAGACATAGGCGTGGACGTCAAGCAAGTGATGACATACATATTGATTGATATATATATAGTATTGTCTATTAAGTATTTGTATCAATGAACTTCTACTACTAAGCAATTTACTATGCAAAAGCGAATACAACAAATAAAATTTCAAACTAAATATCTCCACAGAATTTTACAATAATAAAACTCCTCTAAAGTCATAGTCTTCAGATATTTATGCTCATCAGTAAACTTCGCTTCGTCGTCCACCATAAGTAAGTGGGTCGTATAAGCACGTTATTTGCCTCCATAAATGCTTTGACACGAAAATAACACCTCCGCCACCATGCTAACTGATCCTTAACTTGACGATGATTTGGGGAATCAATAGCAAAAGAGTCATAGGCCTTACTCTAACACCAGTGCACAAATTCAGGCCTAAAACCGACAAGAGATACTACACAATCGCTGTAATTCTTATCTCGCAGGTTCCATTACGCAATTTGCTGCTGCCTTTAATATAGGCATGAACCAGTTGCTATTTTTGCCCCAACCGGTCCAGCTCATTGTCTGTGAAATGGAAGCTAGAAATGGAGATGAAGGTAAATGGAAGTCAGAAATGGCACTTAAATAGGAGAAACCACACAAAAGGCAATAACGCGGAAGGGGGCGGGAAATCTCGCACTGAAACCTTCAGTGTGGATGTTAATCCGCACTGAAACTTTCAGTAGGATGTTAATCCACGCTGTAATTAAGGATTTTGCGCTGAAGCCTTTGTGCTCTTCCGCACTGAAGGCTTTAGCGCGTCAGGGCATTTTAGCAACAAAAATGCCCTGACAAGACACATACAAAAATTGACCGGCAAAAAAGAGCATATCAGGACAAGCTTATCAATTAGAACCCGATGGGAGCATGTGTACTTAGCAAAGGAGGAAGGTTGCTTCGGGATAATAAAATGTTATTATCATGAATGAATCATTGCTCAACAAATAGTTATGGAGAGGCTAAAGACGGACACAGGGAACCTCTGGAGCCAGATTATCCTATAGAAGTACTCTCACTAACAAGACTACTCAATTAGAAGCGTTTAGAAGACTGTTGCATGACTAGGAAACCACAAAATTTAACCAAATGATCGATACGGCCTCCATCCATCTTCCTGAAAATGGTCCAGATGATCATTGGACTTGGCCAAAAACAATATCAGGTAAGTTTACTATAGCATCCTCTTACAATAATTCCTCAATTATTTCACAGGGGCAACAATAATGGGTTAGGGTTGGGCTTGGGCTTGGGCTTGGGCTTGGGCGTGAAGTAGGGCTGTCCAAAAAATACCGTCGGTATCGGTCCGACCGATACCGGTACCGGTACCGATCGGGTACTGATACCGGTACTGGTACCCAAGGTTGGTACCGGTTTCGTAACCGGTACCAGTACCATAAAAATTTTAAAATTTTTTCAATAAAAAAAATATTTTTTTAATTTTTATTTATTAAAAATTTGAAAAACGGTACCGGCCTGGTACCGATACCGGTACCGAATATAACCGGTACCGGTACTTTTTTGATCTGGTACCGAAGTTCTGGTACCAGATAGTACGGGAAAATGTGAAACTGGATCACAAGCAAATCTGATTGAAGAGGACGACGAGAATGATGGAGATGATGACATAATTGCGGCAATGATAAGTGAAGTCAACTTAAATGAGAACAAGGTTGATTGGATTGTTGATTCTGGAGTAAATCGACACTTCTGCACAAATAAGGAACTCTTTGACGAATTGGAAGAGACACCAGCGGGACAAAAATGCATCATGGGAAACTCTAGTGCATCTGGTGTGCTTGGCACAGAGAAAGTCAATCAGAAACTCACCTCTCGAAAAATCCTAAGCCTCAAGGATGTACTGTATGTCCCGTCTCTATGCCGCAACATCATTTCTGCTGGCCTTCTCAACAAAGCTGGACTCAAACAAGTGATTGAAGCTGATACACTAGTGATTACTCATAGAGGAAAATTCGTTGGAAATGTATATTATAGTCATCAAGGGTTGTTTGTTTTGAGTGTACTTTCTGATTATAATAAAGCATCTACTTCTGTTTACATGATTGAGTCTGTTGATATCTGGTATGGTAGGCTAGGACACTTGAACATAGCCTCCATGATGTGCCTAAGAAACAAGTCCTTAATGCCCTCTATAGACGCAAGTGAATTCTCGAAATGTACTCTGTGTGTTGAAGCGAAACATCCAAAGAAGCCCTTCAAAGTAGTCATTGAGCGACACACTGAACTCCTTGGTCTAATTCATTCTGACCTTCCAAATTTTAAGAGCACAAAGAGCAGAAATGGTCATCATTATTATATGATATTCATTCACAATTATTTGAGATAGTGCATAGTGTACTTGTTGAAATCTAAAGATGAAGCCGAGGATGCGTTTATAAAGTACAAAGCTGAAGTGGATAATCAACTAGAAAGCAAGATCAAGAGATTAAGATCTGATAGAGGAGGTGAATATGGCTCCATATCGTTAAAGGAATTCTGTGAGAAGAATGGTATCATACACGAGGTAAGTGCTCCCCGCACACCTCAACACAATGGAGTAGCTGAGAGAAAGAACCGAACACTCAAGGATATGATGAATGCTATGCTGCTGAGTTCAAGACTATCTGATGATATGTGGGGGAGGCAGTTCTAACTGCATGTTATGTTCTTAATCGTGTACGTCATAAGAAGTTGGACAAAGCTCCATATGAGCTATGAAAGGGTCATTCACCAAATCTAAGCTACCTTTGAGTTTGGGGCTGCTTGGCTAAAGTGGGAATTCCTAACCTGAGGAAAACAACAATTGGACCGAAGACGTATGACTGTGCTTTTATTGGTTATGCAAAAAATAGTGTTGGTTATAGATTTCTGTCTCTAAGTAATCGCACTATCTCGGAGTCAAGAGATGCCGAGTTCTTCGAGGATGCCTTTCCTTATAGGAAATTTGATGCATCTGATCTAGTTGCTGCTGTTAACTCTAAAGAGCCAAGCTCGTTGCCTGTAACCTTGAGACACATCCGGATTCAACATGGAATAATCAAGCAACTTCAGAAGACTGGAGTAATGACATTGGACTTTTTGAGATCTGAGAAGAACTTGGCAGATCCGTTCACAAAGGGATTGTCAAGGGTACAAGTTCTTGATTCTGCTAAAGGAATAGAATTAAAGCCTGCAGACTAGGAACCTTTATTTAATCTAATTTGATTGTCTGTCTTATTTGAGGATTTTCTTATTTCGTGATTAGTGATTGATATATGCATTTATTTCATTCCTGCTTTATTCATATGTGGCTATTGATTATGGCATACTAGCTTTACATGAATATAAATGCATTTATCTTCACTGCTGATGTTTAAAGATCCACACCCGTCCGTGGGTGGTTCCACTGAGAACTTGATGGATCTATTGGATGAACAATCACTGCGATAATGTGTTCAACACTAGTCCTGCCTGATAAGGATAAAGAATTACGATTCTCTTCATCTGTGGGGGCAGGATACTAGTAGTGGTTCCCATACATGGATGGTCCCCATGAATGGAAGGTCTGACCGTTTTGCCGAGTGGATTGAGGGCTGGTAGAGAATTGGTATAGTTGGCCCTCCCATGCGTGGGATAAAGGGATATGTTCTATATCTGCGATTCTCCCCAATTGAGGCACAGAAGATGAACCCAGACGGACACTGATTCGAACCTAGTTGAAGGAAAGTGAGAGAGTAGAGAAATGCGTAGTCGGCTCTCCCATGCATGGGGTAGAGAGACATGTACTATATAGGCAATTTTCGTCACACGAGGGGCAGAGGTTCGAATGTCCAAATGCAGGTTTCTGTCTTGCCAAAAAAATGATGAGAGTAGAGAATCCGACAGCCAGCTCTCCTCATGCGTGAGGATAGAGAGCTATGGGCAGCATTGTGGATTCTCCCCACTGAGGGGCATAGGATGGAAACATACGACTCTCCCCATGTGTGGGGGTAGAGAGCCGTAGGGACACCCTTTAGTTCTGCTAAAGATTGGGGCGTAAAGAATCGGAGTAGCTAACTCTTCCATGCATGGGGTAGAGAGTCATGGGAAACTTGAGGATTTTACCCATCTGTGGGGGCAGAGGACCATGTGGGTGTGACGGAGGATGAGCTTGAGGCTCTTAATGACTCCCTCCCAAATGTGGAGGTGAGTGAGTCACCTTAGTGAATGTGAAGGTTAGTCACCTTCTATGAAAGATGTAGTCAATCTTCCTAAAGCATTCACAAAACGAAGGGCATGCGCATAGGTTTTGTAAATAAACACGCAAGTGACAGTATCGCAGAGATTGTACACCGAAAAGGAAGTTGTACACGTGCTGTGAAATTAGTGACCCGAGCCCAAATGAGTTCAAGACTTAGTTCACTCATGAGTTCAAGAGTTCAAGACATAGTTCAATCACTCACTAGGTTGGTGTTGTGCTTTCACCTCACAACTTGTCAATTCAAATCGAAAGATATTGACATTTAAAGTGTATAACCCTACCATTGCTCGAAGGGAAGACTTTTTCAAGTTATTTGTGGGGAACTGTTGGAGAAATGCCTTGTAAAAGGCTAAAATGTGAAGAAGGAATTCTTCTTTGTCCCATACCGGTTGTAGAAGAAAGAGTTGATGAGTTTATATACTTTTATCCATAAGGGAGTTGTAAAATATTATGAGGAAATGGGCCATGCCCTCGCGCACCGCCACCGCCGCTGCCCGGCCTGGTCTGGTCTGGCGTGTGTGTACACGCGTTGGGCCTTGGCTCTCATCCAAAGCCCAATAAAGATATTAATCCATTTGATTTTATTATATTTGGGTAATTCCTTCTACACTAAGAAGATAAAGAGATATATTTATGGATATGTATGAAACATGTTTACGCATTTTTCTAAATGTGGATAAACATCATTATGATTTTCCAGAACCTTTGAGATCGTGTCTGTTCGAGTCACAGTAGAACTCGAACTCCTAAACAACGTGTATGTTTGTGTTATAGTGGGAGACGGAACCTCAAAGGGGCACTCGAACGTCAGTTTTGCAATTAGCAATACACTCATATAATTCTCTCTTCTCCTGAATTCCGTTCGAGCAAGGGTTCATCAAGGTGTCTTCCTCTAATCTCTACTCACGAAGTGCTCGTGTGCAAGAGGTAGTTGTGGTAACCTTTGGGAGCGATCAGCGTTCTGACGATTAGCACCACGATCATGCCGAAATCGCTTTTAAGGTAGTGTGCGCATTCACGGCATAGCTTGAACAAGAAAAATCGATAAGTTCTTGTTCTGATAATTTGCACATATTTACCAACAATTTGAAAGCGATTTTTTATTGTATTGCAAATTATCATGTATGCTACTATTTGTTTTGTTCTTGATCTGTCGAAACTAGAACCCTTAGATGATAGTAACTATAAGCGATGGTCCCAAAAATTGTTGATCTTCTTCGAAGTCATTGACGTCAATCGTGTGCTGCTGGAAAATCCTCCTGAAGTTCCCTCTACTGTTGGTATCGGTGCCCTCAGTGCACAATAAGCTGCGGAATGCGCCGCAATTATTGAAGATGGGAAGAAATATGAGAAGGATAACAAGACTGTTCGTGGACACCTTCTCAACTATATGGTCAACAATCTGTTCGATCTCTTTGTGGTATTCAAATCTGCAAAAGCTATCTGGGATGCCTTAGAAAAGAAATATGGTGTGGATGATGCAGGGAAGAAGAAGTATGTGGTCGAAAAATGGCTCGCGTACAGGATGGAAGAAGACAAGCCGATTATGGAGCAAGTCCATATATACGAGAATCTATGTGCAGATATTATTAATGAAGGGATGAAGACCGGTGAGGTGTTTCAAGCCAATGTCTTGCTTGAACGTTTCCCACTATCCTGGACTGACTACAGAAACCATCTTAAGCATAAGAAGACGGATCTGACCCTGCAAGAACTCATCAGTCATATGAGAACTGAGGAGGCAAATAGTCTAAAAGATAAGAACAACTCTGATTCTGTTAATTATTCTAACACTCATCTCATTGAATCAGATCGCCCCTACTACAAGCAACACGCTGGAGTCAAGAGGCCTTTCAATCATCCTAAGGTGTAAGGAGGACAAAGCAAGGTGCAAAAAACTCAGCAAGCTATGTGAAGAGTGGTTTGCTTCACCTGCAACGCTCCAGGTCACAAGTAATATCAATGCCCGAAGCGCAAGCCTAATGTGAAGAAGGAAAAATGTGGAAGTGGACCACAAGTAAATCTGATTGAAGAGGATGACGAGGATGATGGAGATGATGACATAATTGCGGCAATGATAAGTGAAGTCAACTTAATTGAAAACAATGTTGATTGGATCGTTAATTCTGGATCAAATCGACACTTCTGCACAAACAAGGGATTCTTTGACGAATTGGAAGAGATACCAGCTGGACAACAACGCTTCATGGAAAAATCTAGTGCATCTGGTGTGCTTGGCAAAGGGAAAGTTAATCTGAAACTTATCTCTGGAAAAATCGGAGATGCACCGAGCGACACAGCATCCGAGCCCACCATGCCTTATAGAAAATTGGAGTTCAGAGATGTTGAGTTCTTCGAGGATACCTTTCCTATAAGGCATGCTGAGTTCTTCGAGGATACCTTTCATTATAGAAAATCGGATGCATCTGATCCAGTTGCTGCTGTTAACTCTGAAGAAAGTCACACCACCTGACAGCGAGATTAGAAGAAGCAAGAGGCAAAGGACAAAAACTACCTTTGGACTTAACTTTATTACATCATACCTGACCGAAGTTGATTCCTCTGAATCCTCATGCTGAGATCAACTGTTCGCCTGTATGATAGGAGATGATCCTCGGACGTACACTAAAGCAATTCAATTCGTAGATGCCGATTTCTGGAAGGAAGCAATTAAGAGTGAACTTGACTCTTTGTCCGAGAATGGAACATGGAAACTGGTTGACTTACCCAGAAGATGCAAGCCTATTACTTGCAAATGGATCTTCAAGAAGAAAACTAGACCCGATGGATCCATTGAATGATTCAAGGCATGACTTGTGACGAGAGGATTTACACAGAAGGAAGGGATTGACTTCTTTGACACAATTTCTCGTGTGACGAAAGTTAGAATGATTAGAGTGTTGATTGCACTCGCCTCTCTGCACAATCTATTTATTCATCAGATGAACGTTAAGACTGTTTTCCTTAATGGGGATCTAGATGAGGAGATCTACATGATTCAGCCTGAAGGATTCATCATTCCAGGGCAAGAAGACAAGGTGTGTAAACTTTTGAAATCTCTGTACTAAAACAGGACCTTTGCAGTGGTATGAGAAATTTAACTCAACCCTAATCAGTTATGGATATGTGGTGAATGCATCTGACTCATGTGTCTACTCAAAGATGATTAGATCAGACTATGTGGTAATATGTCAGTATGTTTATAATATGATGATCTTCAACAGGAGCATGGATGCAATAGATGCCACCAAGAGCTTTTTATCGTCAAAATTTGTGATGAAGGATCTAGGAGGGGCAAATGTGATACTTGGGATGAAGATAGGGAGAATCCCAAATGGAATCACACTATGCCAATCACACTACATTGAAAAAGCGCTCAAGAAATTTGATCACTATGACGTTAAACCTGCCAGATCACCTTATGATTCGTCAATTCACCTAAAGAAGAACTTAGATGCTGCGATATCTCAAGAGGAGTATGCTAGAGT
>JAOYMZ010065959.1:0-12594 GCA_025802335.1 Pinguicula primuliflora
TCACTTAGGCCCACAAAAGTAATACATGAGGACATAGTGTCGAAAATATTTAGCAAAGGAAAATCCGTACCGTTACACTCTACCCCCACGCATGGGGAGAGTCAACCACTGGATTCTGTACTCTCTCAACTTTCTCGGTAAAATAAAAATTTTCTATAGGCATCTGAAAGATCTGCCTAGTGAGGAGAAATGTCAATGTAGCACACGTCTCTTTATCGCACGCATGGGAGAGCCATCTACGCATTTCTCTACTCTCTCACATCCCTCGGCTAGGTTTGAATCAGTGCCTGTCTGGGTTTGTCTTTTGCTCCTCAATTGGGGAGAATGCAGATATAACACATGTCCCTTTATCCCACGCATGAGAGGGACAACTATACCCATTCTCTACTAGCCCCCAATTCACTCGGCAAGATGGTCAAACCATCCATGTATGGGAATCCTTACTAGTACTCTGCCCCCACAAATGAGGAGAATCGCAATTCTCTTACCCTCAATAGGAAGGATTAGAATTGAACACATTGCTGCAGTGATTTTTCATCCATAGATCCATCAAATTCCACCCTACGGAACCACCCATGCATGAGCTATGAATCTATTAAAACAGTCAATAACATAAATGCATTAGATTCCAAAAAATTATTATATCGCAATGTAATAATCATGCATGAAACTAAGAGGAATTAACCATAATGCATAATTCAGTAATAGCAGATATAGGAAAATATCATAAATTAAAACCCCCACATGACTTAAATTGTCTTTCTCAATGAGGATTAAGAGTAATATACTTAAATGTCAATATATTTTGATTTAAATTGACAAGTTGTGAAGTAAGTCTATGAATTTCGCCCAGATGAGTGAACTATGTCATGAACTCATTTGGGATTGAGTCATATTCTCAAATCACGTATATAACCCTTAACCCCCACATGTGGTGAGTATGAAAAATACCAAATACTAGGTTCATCCGCAGATGTGCGTCCACCCTCAATCTCCCTGGCATGCAGAGGCCGAAAAATCCTATATGCACCTCTCTACCCCTATTCATGGGGAGAGCTGACTTCAACGGTCCTCGTCGATAGATTCATCAAGACCTTCTCAATCAAACTATCCATACAAGGGTTATGAATCTATCAGGAACACTCAACAAACAGTCAATGCATATGATTCTATTTCAATTCATCGCAATGTAATATCCACTCATGTAACAAATAGAATCAATAAAATTTGCATATGACCATAGTAAATGAATATGACATGAAGACCATCTTACCACATGTAAAATTAATGTTTTTACCGCATTGACTTTGATATATTCTTTTACCAGAGTTGTGAATACTTTTCTTTGACAATCCTTTAATAGACAATACTGAATACCAATGTACCTTATCTTTTCATTATGCTTACTGTTCTTTCCAACTCCAACATATGCTTGTGCATCACAATGAACACACATTGGGACAGCCTTTACCTCTTGTCCAACAAGTTTTCTTTGATATGTAATGTCACTGAGAGGATTTGAACTTGTGACCTGTGAGTAGTGTTCGAGAAAGCGCTAGGCAACCCTAGGCAGTCAGGGGCCACTCAGCACCTTAGCGGCCTAGTTGCCCGTCTAGGCGGACTTATAGGCAGCCTAAGCAGCAATTCAGGCAAGGCGGAGGGCGACATTCAAGTGCTTAGGCGGCGCCTAAGCGGCCTAGGCGATCATCTTCTCGAACAGAGCCCGTGAGTGCAATTACCATTCCCATAACCACTAGGTCAACCTCTCTTTGACTGAATATGCAATTGTCCAACAAGTCTCTCAACTACTTTACCTTTTTTCCAGCTAACTCAAGAGCAGTAAGCTCTGATTCCATGTTGAGCAAACGATGAAGAGCCTTCAAGTGATCAAATGCTCGATTCATGAGTATAACAACTCAATCTACTTACTGCATAAACAATATCAAAATATTAGTAATTTATGATAAATATGATATTGTCAATAGCCATCGTCACGGCGGACCAACCCTTCCCCCCACACGCCGTCGCATGTGGAATAATTATTCAAGAGGAAAACACACCGAACGTGTCAAGATATCAAGGAATCATATCATCCCTGTTGATCTTGTGAATCTTTTTCTCGATCCCAATAAAACTTATTCTCGCAAACTCCATTTTCCTTCATTTTCTTGATCGTTCGTTCTCTCTATTCCCATCATCCTTTGGAAGAGTAAATGTTGGCCACGGAATTATATGGTACTGGGCTATCATGTTCCATCAGAGCTAGCTGACCAGCAAGTAGTGCTTGCCATATGAGTGCACAAGGTGTTATTGGCAGTCCTATAAAATTCTTGGCTTCTTTCTAAAGACCTGTTCGGCCAAGCATATCCACTATACAAGCATAATATTCCATCCACGGCATACTGTATGTCCTCTCATGGGCTCCACTAACACCATACCTTTGTATGGTAATCCTAGATGGCTACCGGCATGAAGCAAAGATGAAAATGTGATGTCTTTTGGTTCCACACTTTCAAACCTCTTTTTCCCATAAAGGTTTAGTGCTTCTATCCCATTGCCATGGCAAGCAAAAGCTGCAGCCACGGAGTTCCACAAAACATGATTCCTATGAGGCTTCCAATGAAAGACCTTAACAGATTCTTCCAACTCTACATATTTAGAGTACATATTGATTAAGCCATTGCTAATAAAGATGTTGGAAGCAAAGACTATTTCAAAGCCAAACATTGAACTTGTGAACCTAGATCCTGAGAACTTACCATACCAACTACGCCAGAGTCTACGAAACCATATTTGGGTCCACATTTATTCCTACATTTACGACCTTCACAAACATCTCCGTAGACTTGAATATCCGTACTACTTTATCCACACAACACATCTTTAATACACATCCATCAATGCACGTTCAATATATATTTCTGATTGAAACCCCAACATCGAGACCACACCATGAAGTTGAGCACCTTCCTTCATGGCTTGCAATCCAATCATTGCCTGTAGCTTCCACAAATTCCTTTGCTCCAGATCTCATAATTGTTCACCAAATCAGCTTTCGTCATGTCTGTCACTACTATCGATGATTGATAGTGTTTTATTAACCTTGTCCGGAACAAGGTGGATATACAACTCCGTCGGAGCAACGAGCTGGCTTTAACAGGTAAATTTCTCTGATGTGTGTTGTCTAGGCTAGGGCATCATAGAAGCTAGTTGATTTTCGGGTGAAGTGATCTTATTCCCATAACCACCCATAGAACGTAATGTTGCAGAGGTGTTGGCCTAAAATCTATGTAGACCTCGTGACATAGTTGTTATGCAATTTGCATATCCGATCAGCAAATTCAGTTCCTTTAAGAGATATAGTACTTTCTTCTAGTTCTTCAAGTTCAACTTGCAATTTCCACTTCAACTCGGTGTGCAAACGGGTGAGAAATATGATCTGCTCAATACTTGTCCGTGAAGTGTACAACTTTATCCTCCCCAAGATAAATGCCACATTTTGTGTTTTTATGGACTCATAAAAACATTAATTCACATCTCTCGGATACGGGAAGATGATTTTCCTTGAAACATTGGCGATTCTCAGAAAATCAATTATTGGTGTTGCAAACAGTTTGTAGGAATAAGTGCTAAAACCCAATTATGGCATGCCTATCGTGATGAGCATACACATATGCAGCCCAACATGGAGATATGTGATCCCCGGGCTTGAGAGTGCTCCAAATTTAGTTCCTCTAGTACACTTGTAATATCCATTCACGATCATCTTCGCATCAAATATTCCAAAAATGAGATGGAATCCACCGTATTGAGTTGAGAATCCAATTCCAGCATTCTGTCGAACACTTGCTCGACATTCAATATCGCAGTGCTCAAGAATTCATTATTCAACCTCAATTTCCAATGTTCCTGGCTCGTTATGAGGTGTACGTGCTCGAATAGACGTAAAGTCATTCCACTCCATTTCGAACTTGTTCTTCAATGATCCATCAAGAATTTCCCAGACCAGCCTTCTCTTCGAGAAATACAGTTTTGCCACCAAATCCCGGGCTTTGCTCGTGATTTTCTCCCATGATCCAATCTTCAGGGAATGTGTTGGGAAGTTAGAAGCCTTTAATTTATCACAATTGGCTTGGCGTCTAGACCCATCCGTGGAACACACTTCAGCTTGGTTCCCTCTTACGGACAGTTGTTCCAACAAACACTTAATAGACGAGGTTTTCCTCAGTGTCAATCCGAGAGGGCTAGAAGACTGTGGACCAACAACTATCATCATCATCTAGTTCCTGAATACAATATGAAGACTAATTCATAATCTTGGATTCTTGTTCCGCCGAAGCTATTCTCCACTGTTGTTCTTCGTTGTTCATCCCAAACAGGAGACGTCCATCACCACCATTCGCCATGTTGGCAATTCTTGGGTGTCTCCTCTCTCTCTGCTTCACAAACAGTATAGATCGGAGGAAAGTGAGAACGGCTTATAAGCAACTGCCCTAAAAATTTCATAACGATCTGCAGCCCCTCTCTCCCGCCGAACATCTGACCAAGAGGTAGTCTTTATTATCGCCGGAAATTTAGACCCCAAATCTGCCGACGGACACAAACCAGACTTCCAGGTTGACCATTGTTCGGACTCCATAGAAATAAATATTCGGCAACTCAAAAATGAATAATTTGTAATATAAATAAATCGTTTTTAAATTGTTGGAATATATTGCAAATTATAGAAATCGAACATTTATTGATATTCCTATTCAAGTTGTGTCGTAGATGTGCACACTGCCTTGAAAGCAATTTTGGCACGCCCACGGTGCTAATCGTCAATATGTCGGTCGCTCCCGAAGGTTACCATGGTCACCTCCGAATACACGGTGCACTCCACGATCGTAAGTTGGAGAGAGACACTCATAACCCTTGCTCTCGAGAATAACTGCTCCAAAGAGAAGACACAGAATTGTGGTAGTTCATTTTTCTATATCCAGAACCCTAGACATGACCCATATATATACAGAAAAGAACTCAAAAGTCTCTCTTATTACAACTCAAATTACAATGGACCTGAATGTTCAGAACATAATAACACACAAAATTATATTCTTGATCAAATCATGCAAGTTGGACCCAAGATTATATTTAACTAGCAATTATTTGGT
Organism: Pinguicula primuliflora; assembly: GCA_025802335.1. Lineage (NCBI taxonomy): Eukaryota > Viridiplantae > Streptophyta > Magnoliopsida > Lamiales > Lentibulariaceae > Pinguicula > Pinguicula primuliflora. The sequence continues at coordinate 5,154 of JAOYMZ010065959.1, forward strand.
TTAAAACCCAAAAGATATTTTAATCTTTTCAAGGCATTATCCCAATAATCCCCTATAAATGACTTGAAAAGAATTTCTCTTAAGCAAAGGAAGAGTCATATACTTAAATGTCAATATCTTTCGATTTGAATTGACAAGCTGTGAATTGAGAATACAACACTGGCCCAGTGAATGAGTGAACTAGGTCTTGAACTCATGAGTAAACTAAGTCTTGAACTCATTTGGGCTTAGGTCACTATCCCCTCATCACGTATACAACTCTTAAGGTGTACAAATTACGCGATACTGTCACTTATGCGTTTATTTACTAGACCTATGCGCATGCCCGCATCATGATCTCACTTGAACTCAATCACGCAATTCTTTTTCTAATGCTACAAGGGCATGTATAAGAGAGGATAGCATAGCTTGACGGGCTAGCTCGAAATGCTTTGCTTTTTTGGGGTCCTCCAGCGATTTATCGGCTGACATTTGCTTGCGGACTTCTTCCAATATTTTTTCCTGATTTTTCTATCTTTTTCTCTTGATCCTTTGAAATTTACGCAGTTGCAATTGGACTTTTTGTCATCTCAATTTTTCCATTACAACTTGACGGGCCTCTCACTCTTTGATTTTTCGGACTATTTTCGCTTGATCCCGTCATTCTAGTTTCTAGCTTCACTTGTGTATTTCGGTAATAAAAAACTATATAAATCGCAAATCAATAAAATCAATCGCAATCAAACCGATGCGATGAACTCCATGCAGAAAAGGAACATACAAGTGAACTAAGAATATGTCTATTGAATTGGCGAAAGGAGGAGAGAGAACCTCTGCCCCTCTCTCCTCCTTTCCGAAAAAACTCAAATTTGAAATTTGAAATCTTCCGTAGAGAGATCCCACCGCCGCCGCGCCAAGCAAAGAAGAAGCAACTGTCGGCTACTCTCGTCTAGATCTCGTCCTCGGTGTCGTCGTCCAGATCCCCATGTCTCCACTCTGCCGTTGTCTCCCTGCACCTGCGTTGCACAGATTTCCCTGCCTCCACTGTTGTCGGCCTCTGCCCGCCGGCAAAGCTGAGGTCCTGCTGCCCTGTTTCCCGAAGCTGAAGTCCTGCATTGCCCAGATCTTCCTGCCTCCACTGTTGCCGGCCTCTGCTCGTCGGCAAAGCTGAAGTCCTGCCGCCCTGTTTCCCGAAGCTGAAGTCCTGCTGCCCTATTTCCCGAAGCTGAAGTCCTACTGCCCTGTCTCCTGTTGCCCTGCCTGTTTCCTGCTGAAGCCCAGAACCTATGCTTGCCGGTCGCTACTCGCCGGCCTCCGTCCCTGACTCTCCCTGCTGTCGTCGGTTCCCTGCTCGCCTGCCTCTCTCCCGCGCCTACTGCTCCAGCATCCTCTTGCTTCTGCTCGTGCTTACTTCCTATTCCGCTCGTGGGTGCTCCTGCTCTGCTCTGCTCGTCGGTTGCTCCTGCTCTGCGCATCCTCCGGTTTCCCTGTGCGTCTTCCCAGTTCCAGCTCTGTCCATCGCCGGTGTTCGACTCCTGCTCTGCTAAGTGATTCCTGCTCGCCGGCTAGTTGCTGCTCGTGGTTACCAAGTGTTTCGCCGGCGGTGATCATACTCTGGCCACTCAAACTAGGGTTTGAGTGGTTTGGGCCAACCTTAAGGTTGGCCCATCACCTGTGACAAAAGAACTGGGCCGATTGGCCCAGTAATTAAGAAGATCTGGGACAACCCAGTGGATTGGCCCAGTAATCAAGCGGGATGGGCCAATCCAATGGATTAACCCAGTTATGTTTTTTTTTTTATATTTTTATATTTTTTAGTGTGTCTACTTTTGGAGTTTTATTTGTATTGTATAAATATTTTTTTAAAAGGAATAGAATCACTTACCTATCAAAAAAAAAAAAAAAAAAAAGAGGCAATCAAACCGGCCTATGTTACATAAGGCAGAGTCCATACGCATACAGTGGGCTTCCCGATTGAGTCGTAAGCGCTTACCTCACGAAAATTGGCGCCCTGGCCAGATTTGTACCAACAGTTTCAGACATAAATTGCGAGGATTTTGTGGTGGGAATTTATTCATCAAGGGATCTTTCCTCAACGCGTAAAGCTGTCGCTGGTTGCTTGCTAAGGTTTCCATCATCTATTTTATACTGAATTTGTATTTGAATGATTCAAATAGGAAGCTCGTTTCTGTTTCATCTTCTTTGCTTTTGTATTTGGAAAGGTATTATTTGTTAATTCCTTGGATCAGTCCCTCTGTTGGGTACTTGAAATATGCAGTAGATATTGTTGCCTCAATGATTTGTTTTGTTAAAGCAGTGTATTATTCTATCTTGGCGGAAAAGCTATATGGGATAAGATCACGTTTTCCTCTACCTTTTGTTTTCATTCATTAGGTTTTGCTATCTGATTAAAATTATCTCACTATTATTCTTAACGTTTGGTGTTAGCTTGACAACTATTGCGTTAATGACGACTCGGAGTTCAAACTCGATCTTAAATTACCTGCCAATCCTGCTCTTGCTGTCACTTTTACCAATTTCCCAAGCTCATCCAACAATTGAAAATGGGGTGAAAACACAGGTTTTTCACTCACCTGCAGTTGTGCTAGAACCGGGATCAGTTTCCAATAAATATTACTACGACATCGATTTTCCTCGAGGTCATATTGCAGTCAAGAGTTTCAACGGGGAGGTGGTTGATGAGAAAGGGAATCCAATCCCACTTCACGAGACATATCTGCATCACTGGGTTGTAGTAAGATACTATCAAAAAACTGGCGAACATATGCATGTTCACCGTGGGGATCTTGCATTTCACCCTTCCAATTATGTTTCAATAAGAAATAGTGGGATTTGCGATCATGCACTTTCACAGTACTTTGGGCTTGGTTCTGAGACTCGGAGAACTGCCACTTATGTGCCAGATCCTTACGGTATTGAAGTTGGTAATCTAGCTGACATTCCTGCAGGATACGAAGAAAAATGGATGCTTAACTTGCATGCCATTGACACTCGGGGTGCTGAAGATAGAATGGGGTGCACCGAGTGCAAATGTGATTTATATAATGCTACCGTTGGGGAATTTGGTGAGTTCTTGCCCAGCAGCTATGTCGGCGGCTTGAGATGTTGTTATGATCAGGCTAGGTGCCGGGTGAAAAAAGGTTTCCAAGGTGTGAAGAGAACACTCTATGTGAGGTACACCGTGAAATTTGCTGACTGGAATCCATCAATTGTACCGGTTAAGATTTTTATACTTGATGTCACTGATACATGGACAAAGGCCGATCAGTCGAGAGGTCTCAGGGAGAAACACAATTGCTTGGTAATAATTGAACACCTCTTGCCTCTTATTCTGATAGATCATGCAAGTTATGTTTCTATTAACGTTCAATCCGTTCCGTTGATGATTAAGATGCTTCTAATTTGTTGCATCAAGTTAACATTTTGGATGCTTTTACTGGCCTTTTGATACATATTGTTCACATGTCCTCTTGAGCTGCATAAGTAATATTGCTCCATAAATGACTTGAAGTGTTTCTGTCAATATCTAGGTCGAGTATGATGTTGAATCTTGTGCTGTGGGAGACAGCAGTGATGATTGCACTCACGTGAAAGCTCTAAATGTTAATTTTCCAATTGATGGTGATGTAATCTATGGAGTTGGTCATCAACATACTGGAGGCACTGGCACGGCTCTGTATGGAGAGGTAATCTTGGAATTTTGTTCCTCGTTTTTCAACTAACATTTCATGATTTATAAATCTACATTCTTTGAAATAAACATATGAGTTCTGCTATTTGTCTAGGTTGTTACTACCCACGTACTTTTTTGTAGTGGTTTATGCTTACATTAAAAATATTAACTGATATGAAACCCTCCAGTAATCTATGTAATTTGTTTACTAGAAGTGAGTTTTTACATGTAATATCTGGTATCACAATCTTACGATTCACGATTTGAATTCTATGATTCGATTCCATTATAAAGCTCAATGATTCAAGATATGAATCATTTATACCCATCAGTTCTCTTAATCTTACGATTCACAATTTAAATGTCAATGCTAAATTTTAATAATTATTTATTTATCATATTTTTATTACATAACATATGAACGAATTTTTACGATTCACGATTCGATTCGAAAATTGATCATTTCGATTCACGATTTGAATACCAATTTGACTATTATGCCTGTAAATCCATATAGTCCTGCTCACTGTATTTCAAAAGTCGAATATGCACTTCTTACCATCTTAGTTAAACTTGCATGATCCAGGGAGGGAAATTGATATGTTCATCCATTCCAGCTTATGGAGAAGGGTCAGAGCCTGGAAATGAGGAGGGCTACATTGTCGGGATGTCTACGTGCTACCCTTCACCTGGTTCCGTCAAGATTTCTCAAGGAGAGATGCTAACTTTTGTATCAAACTATAGCAGTGCACGGGCCCATACAGGAGTTATGGGGCTGTTTTACCTCTTAATTGCCGAGTCGCCCGCCAAAGCCATTGACCTCCTGCATCATGCTCCAGTTGAAGTAAGATTTAACTGCCTCTTTTAACACTTTGGATGTGATTTTGGATGTGATTTTGGATGATCAATAAATCATGCGATAAGATATGAAATGAAAGTAAAGGAGTTTTAAGAAGGATGCTGCATCCTACTGCATATCCTTCATGTACCGGTAAAAAAAATGTACTATGTCTTTCTTTTCTCATACAATAAACTCCAAATATGCTATAGACCTTCCTTTGTTTCTGTGAGAAACACATGTATATTCATTCCTCTAGGTTCATTTTAATTCCATGGTAATGTTTGTTTTGCAGGTGAAGGAGTCAATTACAATGCATAATACCGCTTTTTTAATCACTCTGTTCGGGGTCGCAATCATAGGAGCTGTTATTTTTGTGTTGAAGGGTAGAAAGCCACGAGGAGAAGGCTATGAAGCTCTTCCCTGAGGTGAGGTCCTCCTTTTGAGATCAATGGCCCAACTCTCGTTGCCGTCAACGTTGTTTGATTTGCTACTGCATCTTGCCTATCTTCGTTTCTAGTTGGTATTTGATGCTTCACAGGTGCATAGGAATCTTGTTGTATTGATGTTTGTTGAAGCAAGCGAGCATCTGATTCGAATAATACAACCAGTTGGAAATCGCGTTCTATAGAAATTACAAATAAATCACATTGGTATCAGTTTTTATCACATTAGACGAAGAATAATGATAAATAATAAAAATTGTTATTATTAACACATTATATAATAGTATAGCTACTCATGACTGTGGATAGGACTGTGGTGTAACCTGTGCACATTGATGGTGAACTAATGGTACGGGATGGCCGAAGGTGAGGTTAGAAGACCGAGACATAGGAGGAGGGATGGTTGGAACACCACCAAAGGGAACATAGACTCATCTAAGGTGACATGACCGGAGATGTGGAATTTTACTGGACAAATCAAGACATGGATACCCATGAAAATGCTTAACAAACCCAAAGAAGATACAGGTAGTCGAACCAGGGTGTCAAAAAGAGAATATCAGAGGCAGAATGGAGGCTGGAGGATGGTCAGCCGCCGAACAAGGCAAAAAGACAGGAAGAAAGAATTGTCACCATACGTGTTAATGTTAAGAGAAAACTCGGTATCGATTTATGTTTCAAACTTTCCGCCCGCTTGGAGAACAGAGAAGATGAGAGCATTCTTTTGCCCCTACGGGCTAATGATGGATGTGCACGCCATGCCGCAAATGAAATTCAAAGGCAGGAGGTTTGGCTTTATCAGGTATGAGAAAAATATGAACATTGAGGATGTTATCTCAAACACAAATGGGCGTGGAGTAGGAGTGTGTCAGCTGCTACTCCTCAAGACCTCTGAGTAGTGCATTCCCAGAATTATCAGCAACACTAGGAGCAAACGTAGAGCAAGAAATTAGGATTGCAGGGAAAGAGGAAGTGATAAAATTTGGCCCCAGTTAGCAAGCAATGCAATGGCTTGGAACTTGCCTGATTAGCTTTCCTTCACCAACCGTGGATGTACTTTTGATGGAGAGAATCATAACAGAACAAGGCTATATGGATAGCTCAGTGAGGAAACTAGAAGGAGGGGAAATTCTACTGAAAACAACAAGCATTGAAGACCAATTGAGGCTACAGGATGCAAAAACGGCAGAATTGTTATGTATTCACAACATCAGACCTTGGCAAATGATAGACAGTAAATTGGTGAGACCGGCTTGGATTAGAGTAAGAGGTACGCCTTTGGATTGTTGGTGTGTTGAATTCTTCGCAGAGGTTGGCTCCGGACTGGGAAGAGTTATAAAGATTGATGAAAATACTAGTCGAAAGGAAGAAATCCAATATTGGAGGATGCAAATTTTAACTCCAACACAACAACTCATCTGAAGGCAGATGTTAATAGTTGAAGAAGAGGCAAGGCAGAGGAAACGATCGACAACGACTTGGAGGCAAAATCCGACGCAGAACTACCTAAATGGCATGGAATGGCCTGGATTAAGAAGGGTAGTAGTGGGTAACATAGCGAGGCATCAGCAAGCAAGTTATCAGAATCATGAAGTACATATCGACACAGATAAGAAGCACGAAGATGCAGAAATTATGGATTCGAATTTGGAATTAAACACACGAACTGAAAAGGCAGTGAGGGAGATCTTAACTCCGTCAGTATCTCCGGATTTGAATATCCAAAAATCAAAAGCCAATTGCCTACCGGAAGCAATGGAGGTTGACCACTCGTTGTCGGGGCAGCTCCCTGATCCAGTCATTAATGAAGCCTCGAGTATTGAGGTAAATTCATGCGAGCGCGAAATTAATGTGGGTGATTCTCAAGTACCAACTGTCCATCTAGAGCATCCTAATCGAATCCACTCGGAAGTTATTGTTGAGGAGCTCAAGAAATCACAACGGATTTTGCTAAATAACACGAAACCTACAGGTACAAATGTTGCACACTGTCTCACAAGCGGTGGGGCCCGCACACACACACCCATGTGTGTGTGTGCGTGTGCTTAGACATATTCGTATGGAATTCGTGCCCAGTTTCGTGGCACATATCACGACTCCAAAACCTGTACCTCCGCATTTGTAAGTACCTAACTCACCAAATGAGCTACTTGAATTTGATAGATTTGGTTATTTTAAAAACTTCACTACTAGATGATTTTGATCCCTAAGTTACTCCAAATTAGCTTCTAAAACTCTGACTTTTTGGAACCATCCCATCGAGGTTTATACTAGAAACTAATGCAAACACCAAAAATAACCAGAAGCAACTTTGCAATATAATTTACAGACACCCCTAAAAGTATGCTTTTAGCTTACGAGTGTACTATCCGCAGCAACTACATCACATATCCCACTTCGCAGTCAGAGTTTCACTCGACCAATAACCAGACACTAATTAGTAGCATTAATGCATACTTCTCTTCTCAGGTGATTTAACCGGTC
>JAOYMZ010065970.1:0-12594 GCA_025802335.1 Pinguicula primuliflora
ATGACTAGTTTTCTTAAATTAAATGTCCATTTTTCTGAAATTCATCTGTCACCTTGTTGAATATTTATGAGTTTAAAAATAGGACAAAGTATTTGAATATTTTTCGAATGGTTCAAGTTACTGAGATATTTGGATCATGAAGTATCTGTCTTTTACCGTAAGCTCATCACCTCCATGATAATCGTTCCATTGCTGCCATTCCTGTAGACTAAATGAAAATCTATCATATCAATCCACAATTTCATGTAGAAGTAGAATAAAGATCATTGAGTATCTTAGTCAAAAACAGTCAGGAGGTAAAAAAATCACCAACGAGCATAAAAAGAGCCTTGAGCACTGCAAGCAAATTATGGACATTCTAGATCAGAAGAATTTTACAATCCTTAAGTTGGAAAAGAATCTTGATGGAGATAAAAGGTGAAACCATAAAAAGTCAAGAAAAATGCAGGGAGTTGGTGGAGGTCAGTGTACGGTTAACATAGAAGGTAAGTGCGTTTAGTGATATAGAGGAAAAGGTCACTGGTAGGGTGATATAATTCTGTCTAAGTTTGCTTACAATGGACAAAAGTTGCAGGTAAATTTCTCTTTCTTATTATTTTTTATATTTTCAATTTATTTTAAAACCTGTGGCTTAAATTTATTTAATATTTTGCACGATAATTTTTTTTGCTATATATTTATTCAGGTATTATTTTATTGATTCAAATCTGGATCATATGAAGAAGTTGTGCATAGATCATGTGAAGAAGCGTGCATAGATCATGTGCATCCGCAGAGTGCAAGTGGACTAAAAGATTGTTGGCTAAATGTAGTGTTGGCCTGTGTAAGAAATGTAATGGTGAAAAAGTCACTAAAATCTTGAAGCCAAAAGAAATCAAAGGAAAGACTGTAAGATGTTTTTATGGCCAAAGTGACCAGAAGTTACGAGGACTTGAAACTGAACCTTTCGTTCCCACATTCTGATCTAATCTAAAGGTGATAAGTTGGGAGGAGGGGTATCCCAAAGTATGACAACCCTTCTTTGATATAAATTTAGACAAATATGTAGATGTAGAAAAAAATTCATACGATAACATAGAACTAGTATATGTATCCTACTATATTGACATATCTGTTGGACGAAGAAAAACTCACGAATGTTGGTACCTCTGACATTCTTTTGATACCTTTGCTTGCTTTGCTATTGGTGCTTGTTCTTGGTTGTTTAATTATAGCAAGCGATAAATGCTCTTATCTCTTCTGCAAATTTCTGCATGTACAAACATAAGCAGAAGAGGGAAAATGTTATATTGTAGAATAAAACTTGCATTTACAGTTTAGTTTATGATGGATCTGTGTTCAGTAAAATTAGTAGCACTCGTTTTGGAGTTGGAGCCTAATAATCATGTATTTATGGTTTAATTCATTCCCTTCATTACTTTTCTACTCAAAATACACAACACAGACTGGTCGAGCCTATAAATGAGCTGCTAAAACCCCATCAGAATAATAAACATTAAAGGAGTACCTTGAGCGAAAGAGGATCTAATGAGATCGCCACACCAACAATTGGAAACACACATGAATTTCTGTTTTCAATTGATCATTCCCAACAGCACTAAGAAAGAAATTTGCACAATCATCTTGTAGAATGAGACGCTCTCGAGCTCGTTTTATGTCATCCACATTCAGACCTTTGAGTACCCCAGAATGAATCACCCTCAGATTTGTTTTTTTTTTCAAAATTTGAAAGGGGCTCAAGTACTTGATGCAACCCTTCATAATCAAATGTTTTCATTGGAAAGCACAAAGGTTTTGCGAATTTTTTTCATCAAAATTTAAAAAAGAGATAACAAGTTAAGCCATATTTGTAAGAGACAGAGAGAGAGACTTCACTTGCCTTCAGCAGACAACAAAATGCTCTCCACACAGTGTTCATACTCTTCAGTATATTGATTGGAAATTTCTCCCCACGTATTTCTCAAATCTGCTGAAGACATCCTAGCAAGTTGATCTCGAGATTTATTTTGATCTGTTTTTGGGGCAGATAAAATTGCTATCTCTGACAAGATGGCTGATGAGTCGACAACAGAACATGTCAAAACAAAATCAGAAAACAACATTAAAATAATTTTGCACGATTCTGCTCTTGAGATAGGGGAACAAAAGATTTCTGTTCAAGTGGTTGTGCAAGGAAAAACTTGATCTCCAGTTTCATAGCTTGATGGTAGAGCTTTTCAATGATATCAAGCTCTTCACCAGTTAAGGACACGCTCAACTTCTCCAACAGGTTCTCTGTTTATAGAGACATCGCCTGAATCAACAAAATTAAGTTATTAAGAGTCTAAGACACCTGTTTTTTGTTCCATAGGTGGAATGCTAATTTTCATAGAGTTTCAATAGCTCATCACCTGGAAAGCATTAGAGGAATAATTTCCGATCCACTTTTGATATGGGTGAATGCCACTATCGAGGACAAAAAATGCCTGCAATTCCTTCCCAAGAAAGGCTTATAGCCTCATACAAGGAGTCATATCACCAATAGTATAGGCAGCAACTTTTGTTTTTCTCAAATGGAGTTGACAGTTTACTTAGAGCTTTTATCCCATCAATTTTTCCCCAAGTGGTTGCCAACAAAAAATCAGTATACTTTACCGTGACAACATTTGGCGAGCACTCCTCTGGCCCCACTGCTGCATATTCCAGAGAGAGTAATACTTCAGAATCAGTATTTCATCCTAGAAACATTAGTAGTATTTACAGCTAAAGAGAATACTGATACTAACTTTCATCAGCGAATCATGCATTTTAAGCTCTAACAGCACACTTTTACACAGTTCCAAAATCTCAACTTTGGCATCATCATCATCCGCACACTCCTCAGCCATTTCAAACCTGATGCACAATTTTCCAATATAAGAAGTCCTTTCACTTCTCATAAAACCTTTATAAAACACATATGATAGAAATTATAGACCACTAAAGGGCACAAAGCAAACTCAGAGACAACCTCATTATTAATAAGTTAGGGACTGGTCACCCCTAAAAAAAATACATGTCGGGTGATGCAGATCACATTTCTATCAACTCTGATTGAAACCACATATAGATCGATATTCACTAAAAAGAAGGCAATGTATCACTTTTCACGGTCACATGTTTTTGGAAACCCAGTACACTTTATCCATCTTTTATACGAAGTACAACTAAAGAAACATAATTAAATAACTCGCACGAGAAAACGATGAAAAGTACACATAAGTACAACAATAAAGATTCATCAACCATTTATTGCACATCGAAAGCGGATTAATACTACTTCATATACTGACCACCACCTGTTACCCAACTATGCATCCCTATTTTATGACCTAAACAAACTCAAGGTGTAAAACCCAAACCAATACCACTCAAAAACGGAGGATACTAGATTCTAGAATATTTAGCTTGACAAGAAATGAAATCAATGATAAAATATACACACAAGCACTAAGGGCTATAGAGAAACGAAACGAACATGCCTAACTACTTCTTGCCCGATTTTATAGACCATTAAAGACTTCAAGATATATATCATCGATTCAATGCTAAAAAAACAATGAAATATTACATTGCAAAGAAATATAAACCGAAGAACCATTGGAAGAAAATGTAAAATTTCAAATCGAAGTTTTACTAACGCTTTGGCAAAGGCGCGTAGGAAATGTACATCCTGCGCGATATACTGGCAGAAGCATTCCATATCCAGATTTCCTACAGCCAAAGAAACCACAAACGGCGTGTACATAGCCTGCACTGCCTCCTTTCTAAACTTGATCCAACATCTGTTCGCTATGCCTTCTTCCATTGGTGGTGCCGGCAACTTCCCCATCGCCAATGATGCCATCAAGATTTAGATAAACTGTTCGGTCATCAACCTAATCATTCAGAATAGTCGTTCGGTCATGATTAGGTACTTTGTGTTTTAGTTTGAGGAGGACGGTAGAAAAACACTCAGTCAGAAGGTAGAAACAGCACAATTTTGAGAGTCTCAAAAGGAGAGTTGTGCAGAACTTGAATTCGATTTATAGAAACCTTGTTATAGGGCGAGTAATTCGATTTTTCTTGGGCTGAATTGGTGGTGTAATAACCAAGTTTTCTATATCTCTCAAGCTATATCCCTGCGGTTTCTACCTTCTGAATGAGTGTCTTTCTGTTTTCTTCCTCCAATTTTTTTTGGTAAGTAATTGCTGTATCCCACTCCAAAAAAAAACTGTACAAGTTTACATTATGGAACTCACCGTTTCTATAGTCACAAGCCTTTACAATCCATATACAAACACATGATTTTCGTCTTCTCTTAACCTCATAGCTATGTTCAAAGTGAGCTTTGGATCAGCTAACCAGGCTTCCATTAAGTAGACACCGAGAGTTTTGCCATGAGCCAACAGCTAGCTCCAGACTTCCGACTTGATACTTTCGACTACACTTTCGACGCCTTCACCATCAAATCTGATACAGTTTCGTTCTCTCCACATATTCCAAACCACGGACATCCAGATGGCCTTCCAAATTTTCTTGCTTGCAGCCCCTTTCACTTGGCTGACATGCTGCTGAAAATGTGTTAATGGATTTGCTTCTTGCACTTGAAGGGTCCCCAACCACTCATAGATCAAACTCCATGTCTCCTGAGCTTGTTGACATTCAAAAAATAGGTGAGTGATTGTTTCCTCAGCCGCTCCACACCAGACGTAGAGTTTATGCGATGCTGATATGCAGACTCCGCTTTTGCAAACATCATCTACAGTCGGGACACGTTCCTGTAAGAGCCTCCAAACAAACAGCTGTATGCGTTTCGGAACAATAGAGCACCAAGAACGTTGTAGTTTTTTGTTCAGCATAGCTTCATCAATAATCACCTCTTCATCCATCAGCTCGTAACCTGAAGCTGTGGTATAAGTGCCCGTTTTGTCCCCTTTCTAGAACCAGAAATCTGCTTCATTCACTGTTAGCACATAATCATCCACAGTTTGAATCAGTGCATCTAATCGGGATAACTCCCTTAGCAGCCTTCTGAAGCTAAATGACTGACGAGTAATTGCATCAGCTAAGACATCCCCTAGTAGAATGTCCTTTGCTGATGACAACTTGAAAAGATCAGCAAAAGAGATAGCCAGAGCTCCTTCACCAGTCCAATCAGTGCGCCAAAATAAAGCTATATCTCCTGCTCCAACTTTTAGTTGCAGATTATCAAGAAACCAGCTCGAGGAGGCAGTATCATGACAGATGTCTGACCATAGTTTAGACATATTATCTGGATATGATAAGAGAGCCAAATCTTCATGAAGATCACCTGCTTTCAGATACTTTGCTTCAATAATTTTAACCCACAGGTTGTCAGGATCAAACTTCACCCGCCATATCCATTTTGCCAATAAGGCGTTATTCATTCGCCTGATGTCTCGAACTCCATGGCCACCCAGTTTCACATTTGCGCAAACTATTTTCCATTTGATCCATTGTATCGGTCTAGCAATGAGCTACTCCATAGAAAGTTACTGAGAATCCGCTGGATGTTCTTTGCCACTGATTTTGGGACCTTGAATAAGGATAAATGGAATATCAGCTTACTGAGTAACGATGACTTGATCAGGGTCAGACGACCAGCCATATTCAAAAATCTTGTATCCCATCTGCTAAGCTGCGCTTTTAAGGATATTAGCAACCCTTCCCACATTTTCAGTCTACCTGGATTATCACCAATATGTAATCCCAAATAGATGAAAGGTGTTTTCCCAGTATCACAATAGAGCACACCTGTGAATGCTTTTATCTGCTCAGCCTGAATATTTAAACCATAGAGTGTACTCTTCAAATAGTTCACCTTCAAACCTGATAACAACTCGAAGGACAGGAGAATACTCTTAATCATTAGCAAATTGGAATCATTTCCTTCTACCAAAATTAGTGTATCGTCTGCATACTGGAGATGCGAGAGACTTCTAGCTGGCTGATCTTTGCCCCCGTCAGAAATCCTAGAGATCTAGCTCGTTTGATCATCAGGCCTAGGCCCTCAGCAACCACCAGGAACAACAATGGTGACAAGGGGTAGCCCTGTATCACCCCTCTGCTCAATTTGAAGTCCCCGGAACTGCTTCCGTTAACTAGAACTGCAGCACTGGCTGCTGACACACAACCCTTCATCCATCTCATCCATTTCGCATCAAATCCAAATTTTTGCAGCATCAAAAACAAGAATTCCCAATTTACAGTATCAAAAGCCTTTGCAAAGTCTACTTTGAACAGTAAGAGAGGCTTTTTACTTCTTTTGTAAGAGTGGAGAACTTCATTTGCAACTAAAACTCCGTCCAAAATTTGCCTCCCTTTGAAAAAACCTGTTTGCTCTCTACTGATGATTCTGCACAACACTGTACGTAATCTACAAGATAACAGCATTGCCAAGATCTTATAACCACTTCCTACCAAGGATATGGGGTGATACTGATCCAAACTCTGCGGATTTTCAACTTTTTGAGCCAGTGTGATCCACGTACTAGCAATAGGTTTTGGAATCATAGCATCTGCATGAAACTCTTGCACAAAGGCTATGAAGTCTGCTTTAACAATGTGCCAGTATTTCTGCAGAAAGAAGAAATTAAAGCCATCTGGACCCGGGCTTTTTAAGGGAGAGCAGCTCCTTACAATCGCACTTATCTCCTCTTCTGTAAACGGTTCAAGGAGAAGGCTGTTTTCTTCCTCAGTGACCTTCATTTCAGGTTCAATTTCCAGTACTGGTCTGACCCATTTCTCTTCTGTGTACTGCTGCTGGAAGTGGCTGAAAATCTCACCCTTTACTTCCTGAACATCATCTACCCATCTGTTTCCAACTTGAAGACCCCTTATAGTATTTTGCCTTCTATTTTTCTTGATTCTAGCGTTGAAATACCTAGTGTTACCATCACTTTCTTTGATCCACCTTGATCTAGATTTTTGATATTGAATTTGATCTTTTCTTCTGAGCGATTTTTCCAGATTCTCCCTAGTCTGGATTCTAGCAGAACATTCATCTAGAGATAAGGATCTCTCTTCAGCCATTATATCGAAAGCATCAGATTGCTTTAACATCCTTTCTACTTCTTTATCCACCTGACCAAAGACTTTTTTGTTCCAGTCCTGCAGCTTTGCTTTTAGAGCTTTGAGCTTTTGATGTAATATATAAGACTTGGTACCAGATATTTTGATTGCATCCCACTCTTGTTGCACCAACTGCTCAAACCCTTCCTCTTCACTCCAACAGTTCAGAGTATAAAAGATTTTTGGTCCCCAATTGAGCTCTTCATCCTTGAGCAAAATAGGGCGGTGATCTGACAACCCTTTTGGAAGAGCAGACTGATAGATTGATGGCCATTTCTCAACCCAGCTTTCAGACAGTAGAAAACGATCTAATCTGCTAAAACTTGCTCCACTACCACTTATACATGTGTACTTGTGTCTCTGCAAAGTAAGATCAACCAGTTTCGAGGAAGTAATGAAAGAGTTGAAATCGCCCATTTCCCTGTTTACAGGAGCAGTATTGCTTTTTCTTTCATCCCTATTTCTCACTGCATTAAAGTCTCCTGCTACACAGATACCATAGTTTTTCCCAGCTGAGATCTCATCCGATATTTTGCGCCATAACTCTTGTTTAAGAGCAACTGAGGAAGGAGCATAGACATTTATGATCTTGACTAGTGTGGCTTCCAATCCCCAGTTTCCAGTAAGCACAACATAGCCATCCCCTGTACTGACATTTAGCAGAGAGTATTTATTTATTTTCCATATACATAGAAGCCCTCCTATGCTTCCCATAGAATCCTTGTGATACCAATCAAATCTGTCGTCTAGCCTTCTGCATCTCGTTCTACTGAAGCTTTCATATTTCATTTCTTGCAGACACAGGAAGTCTACATGATTGCTACTGACTATATCCTTGACTGATCTCTTTTTTGCAGCCATACCCAGACCTCGAATGTTCCATGACATTATCCTCATTTGGCTTTACTTGGAGACTTTTTTGCAGGACACATCTTCAGTTTTCGTTGGTATTGTTCTGAAGCAGAATGCTCCAATTTTTCTAACTCCGTATGACTTCTGACTCAGATGATTCAGGACATTTCACTCCCAGTATTTTTGCAGTATCCTAGACCTTCTGTAGATCATTGGGTGAAATGGACAGAGACAAAGAGTCTTCATTACGTGAAGAGGATGCAGCTTGTATACGCAAGGTCTGCTCCTTCAGTTTTTCGTCCGATTTCTCAGCTGCAGAGATTAAGCCCGCTACAGTTTTCTCCAAAGTGTTTGGAGTGAGATCCAAAAAGTATTGAAGTCCAAAAGGGTCCCTTTCAGTGTCATTCATCTTAGCAGGAGTAAGCACTTCTCCCAAATTTCTTGACTCCGATTCTACCTCAGTTTGCTCAAATAATCCCATACTCTTTAAGGAGCTGGACAGGTTCCTTAATAGTCGAGACAGTGGATGCAATGGTGTCTCATTGACATCTTGGGGTGAGTTAGCACCTTTTCGTCTAGCCATTTCACAAAGCTGCACAATTGCTTCTCCAGGAAGCTGTTTTGCTCCTTCACAATGCCAGATGCCATTTTTTTGCTGACTTTGAGAACTTATCGGAGGGCTTACCACTGGACTTTTGCTGGTAGACCCCTCGTCAGCTTCCACTACATTTTTAAGGTCAGGGACTCCTACTATAACAAGAGGACTATGCTGTACCTCTCCCTCAATCTGCCTAGATTCAGCCACTACACCTCTTTTCTCGATAGACTCTCTTGGGTTCAGCTCAGGTTTTTCCAAAATTAGCCATTCTGCTCTTGTCAATGGCTTTCCTCTTTGAACAGGACCCCATATTCCCTTTGCATTTTGCAGCTCTTCATCAATTTTAACTGTAAAAGTATCAGAGTCCGTATCCACTTTCAGTTGGCTATTTACTAACATGTGAGAGGACGTCATTATAAGAACTCTGCCAAATTGCATCTCGGCTTTTATCAAAGTGCTTTCATCCATATTCACGACTGAACCCAGGCTAGAGCATACTTCAGTAAAAAATCGCAAACACCAACAATGCAACGGGACTCCTCTAATTTTCACTCACGCCGGTCTCACTAATTTGCCATCTATGAATTTTCACGGGCGCAGATTGAATAAACACATCCGCTCAGCAGCACTCGCATCACTCAGTAACCTCAATTGGTCATCCTCAGATTTCAGTCTCAGCAACACTTCACCACTTTCTAGACGAACTGGGGTGCACTCAGCATATCCTGAATCCACCAAAATCTTCTCTAGGGACGACAGATCCAATATGGGGGATGAGAAACCCACCAAGCATGTATCCAACCAAGAGGATTCCTCTATTGTTGGGAGAAATTTGATAACCGTCAGTGACTCAGTAGTCTGATTAATCAGTGGGCCCGATCCAGTAGGAATCAGAGGCGCAAAGCTTTGCCTAACTTTTGATGTAGCAGCAGGATAAGAAGAGTGGGCTAGATTGACAAACAACTTGTTTTCGCCAACTTTCATACCATTCACTTTCCCAATAATATCATCAGGGATCGTTCCTTTCACAAACCGTACAAACCCATAGCGCTTTCCAATCATTATCATTTTCTCAGTAGCAAACATGTCACATACCTGGGCATAGACATCGAAGAACTTCCAAATTTCTTTGCCGGACCACTCCAATGGCAAATTTGAGACATACAGAGATGTTGAATTTGCTCTAATTTTCATAACAAAAGCCGAAAATTTCATAGGTTTCAGATTGTCATTCACTGGAGCTCCAACCACTTTTGCTTTCCCAGTACCCAGTTTATTGCGAGCGCCTACTTCCTGCCATTGATTTCCAGAATCGTCTCCTTCGTCTCCCGACATTTCTTAGTATGTAAATCGCACCGAATTCCCAGTTTAAACGGAGGAACCGCAATAGACTTTCTCCTGCCAGACGAGCGCACCAAGAAAGGCAAAGGAGGTGGAATATGCAGCCGTTCCGTTAGCTAGAGTGAAGGTTTCCGGTCAATGAGGTCGCCGAGAAGGATGCATCGTAAATTGTGCTAGAGAGAAAATTCAAAAACTGGGTACTGGGAAAGAGGTCCTCCTACAATTACAATACAAAATACCCAATCAGTGAATGGATGATAGATTTAGTCATACAACTGATAAAGTACATAATACAATAGATGCAGCATTATGGAGACATACGTACAACATAGTAATCATATTCTTTTTGTCAGTAATGCATAGAGAGAAATCCATAATCATATAGAATCTGTGAAGAACGTATCGATCATTCGACTAAGTTCTAATAAAAAACAACATAACCCCTTTTTTCAAGATAAACCCATAACCCGGTGTTAAATTACCTCTTGGCTGCTTCTGAACAACTGATCTCGAAGGCATCTCCAAATCAATATCTTCTTCTATATATCTTTCTCTATATTGTTTCTATATCCGCCGAAAACTCCTCCAAGACAATCCCAAAATGAAGATAAAACCACTTGGAGACGGACACCACACGTCTCTCCAAATCCACGTTTTTCAGTCGGCATAATGTACACGTCTTCTCTGTTCATATCTTTTTATTGATATATGTAACTCAAATTTGGATGGGCAGTGCACCGAAGGTGTGAGGAAGGATTGACCGAATCTGAGAAGTAATCACAAAAATAGTTAGTAAATTTCAATCGAAAAATAAAATCAAATGCAAGAGTCAAAATCAAAATAGAATATAGAAAATCAGATAGCATCTCAATCTGAATCGACCCATACCCAGAAGCTCTTTTAGGCAATGCAAATTGAGGTGGAGGTAATTGACGTGGAGGTGTTGGAGGGGATGGAAGTGGCAAGAATGAGGTATATTTCCCTCCAGTATCCTTCCAGTTCTTTTTCCCATGCCCGCTGAGTAGCAGCGACCATCTGGGGATCAGGTTTTGGTACCCCTTCCTCCTCCATCAGACTACAAACCTCTGTAGCCTCGTAATCAATTTCAGAAGTCTAAAACATAGATCAACAATAGTAAATAAGTATTCAAATTAACGAGACTATAAATGTCTTTAAAACAACAAAGTAGGTTCACCTGAGGTTTGTCCTTGTCCACTGGTGGTGCAGAGAGGCTGTTTACCTCCAGTTTGTCGTCCGTATCGGATGAAGAAGAATTTTGGTGCGAGACAAATATCTTGATTATGTGTTTTGTGAAGTTTTGCAGCAAAGGGCATGAAGACGAAGACACACAGAGAAAGGAGTAATGGAATTTGAAAAATACATATGGACGCGTTGTCTACTGCTACCCTTAGCAAGGGGCGCATAATTGAAGACAAAAAGACATATATAGAAGTAGGCGAGACACTTTGGAGGGCAAGAGACTCATTTTGGAAGGTATAAACTGTAAAAAACGTATGATCGCACGATATAACGCACCATTCCGAAACTATACGTGTAAAGCATGTATGGTCGAGCGATACACGCGTGAGCAATTTTTTGGACGACTTAATAATTATTGCTCTTTTAGGTATACACGTAACGTCAGGGCCTCGACTGTGTTGAGAGGAACGAATGCACTATCCGAGGTGTGTGTGTTCTTTTAATCCAGACTTAATTAAGATGGGAAGAAGAAGAATCGACGAACATTTTATACAAAAAATAAAAATAAATTCAAACAATACTCATATATCAATCCTTTCATTTCAATTATATAAAAATAACGTCAACAGGTTACAAATTAAATATTACGGTGAAACGATCAAGTCATATCTCGGGGGCATTTGTAGTTGTCCATGAAGAGTACTTGGTGTTTAGTTTTCATTTCATTATGCTCTTTCGGGGAGGCTCGCTCGGTCCCGATCCATCACAACACATCATCTTAAATAGTGTCTCTTTACACATATTCGAAAGCATCCATCATGCAATGTTGGAGTACAGATGGGCGTAGTACTATCATGCATGCTACACTTTATCCCGGAAGATATACCAGCACCCCTTAAACTTATTCAGGCGAAGTCGGGGATAGAATCGGAGGAGGGAGTGTCGTTGGCAACCATGTTATGGATAAGGATGGACGAGTGGTGTTGTTGCATCTATATAAAGTTGTATTTTGCGTTGAGGGTGTGGTATCTAGTTGTTTTCCATTCATTTAATGAATACGCGTAGTCATTGATTTAATGCAGTCTTCTCGAATGTTGCGTGTATTAAAAGATAGTTGGAACACAAATGGTTCGATAGGTTAACCACATCGGGTCTCGATCGGGTCGATTGAAGTGTGTTATTCCTAATTAGGCTATTCGAGATTTTTAACTATCACAAAAATATGCGTTTAACAAAATTGACACGACTCGTCGGATTAAGAATGAATGCCTCAGTAAGATGGTTTCATGATCATTATCAATCAATCCTTTCATTCAGTATATAAAATCGACACGACTTTGAATTAATATAAAATACTCATGCTCATGTCAATTATATAAAATAAAGTACATTATATAATATAAAATACTCGTGCTCCCATAATTTTCATCACTCTTTCTGAAATAGCGTTCACTAATATAAACTTTCTCTTCACCTTCGATATCAATTTTGATAAAGCATCTTCCAACACC
>JAOYMZ010065981.1:0-12593 GCA_025802335.1 Pinguicula primuliflora
ACCTAATAATTTAGATAACTTTTTACAAATTTTGTGTACTAACCCCTACAGAATTCTTGAACAACCCACAAACAATCAGGCATATTCCAATAAAGTGCGATATATACTATAAAACATTTTTTACAAATAAAACTCTTACCCATAAAAAAAGTGTTAATGACAAAAAATTTACTGTCATTATGATAGCAATATTTTCAAAGGTGGGGGGCGCTTGCCGAAAATGAAAAATGAAAAAATATATATATATATATTGTATTTTATAAATAAAAAATATATTATTTTACCAAAAGAATATATATTTTTACAGATTCCTTATTGATTAGGGTTAAGATTTTTGCTCCTTGTTGTTACGACAACGGGCAAAATTTTTCCAAGCACTTGTCCTCTGTGATTTTCACCATTTTACATTTCGCCGTCTCTGGTGACCCGGTTGTACTCGGCAATCGACATCTGGAGGTTCATATTCTTCAACTACTCTTTTTTGTTGTAGTTTTCAATTTTAGGGTTATGAATTTGATGTTTTTAATTTGTTTTCATTGACTGATTTTACGGGTTGATTGATTTGGGAATAAGGCAGTTTTTTTAATGTAATGTTTGTTAAAGTCTTTATGGGAACAAGATGACTCTAAATAACCATACCATGAATGAGGCCATTTGAAAATGATGTTCCTTTTTCTTGTGTGTGTTGTATTTTTTTTTTGACGTCAGCAACTCAATTTTTGATAGGGAAAATTTCTTTATATCCGTAACACTGGAGCAAAATGATTTAAAAATTAAAATGGTATGAGACATGGGGAATGATAAGGTCACTGGTATTTTTCTAGTTACTTTAAACATGAACACATCATTTTCGTTCAAATTTACAAATTATTTCGTTTATCATTGTGTATGAAAATTGTTTTTCTGAAACTTGAGCATAACTAGTAGAACCTGTTAAGATTTCTCTTACCTGGACCTGAGTTTCAGCTGTTTTGTATCTTGCAAGTTGAATATCTTTGGAAGTTTCCTTTTCCTGCCAGACATATAAATTCTTTGGTGTTTGTCCTTGTGGATGGCACTTGGCTACGTTTACCTCCAAAGTGTATCCTTCCAGCCGTTTATCCTTCATTCGAGGAGCAAATTTCTCAGGTTCTTTTACATGTCCATATCTAGCGAATCCGAATTTCTTCCATTCTTTCCAAGCTTTGTAGCTATGTACACATCCCATACCTGTCCATATTCAACAAACATCTTTCCCCACTTTCCAGATTCCCATGTTGGGGGAATGTTGGTAAAGAAAAGTGAAGTTAGGCTTGATGTTGGGAGTGGGCTCATAATTTAGCCCTTTATTGAAGCCCAATTCAAGATCCGAAGAGGGAGTACTTCTATCCCTATTCCGTTATCTTTTATATTACACCTTTCACGCACATTGCACTGTTTTATGGTTTTTTGTACCTCACGCACATCCACGGTTCCGAAGATAGCCGGATGATGTAAATATTTTTTAGGGTCTAAACCTTCGGGTTCATGATGACCCGAATTGAATTGTCAACCGGATAACGCTAAGCGTAACTTGGAGGTTGAAATTCTTATCCTCGGATTACACCTCAGTTGACCTCAAAGCCTCGGATTTACGGTTCATTAGTTTGGTTATGGGTTCTGGGCCAGATTCTGTTCATTGGGCCTTCTGTTTTTGTTCGGGTCATTTCATATTATCCAATTCCTTTTTTATTCTTTGGTCCATTACCATTTCCCCTGTTGGCCCATTTTACGACCCACTTACCTATACCTTGGCCCGTGTGCTCGACCCATCTCCACCTTTACTTGTTCTGTGTCGATATAGCCCAGTCCATGGAGCCCGTTTCCCTCACCTGTTCATCGAACATTCTGAACTCGAGTATATAAGCCACACTTAACGTTTTCATCTCACCCCATCTCCACCTTTACTTGTTCTGTGTCGATACAGCCCAGTCCATGGAGCCCATTTCCCTCACCTGTTCATCGAACATTCTGGACTCGAGTATATAAGCCACACTTAACATTTTCATCTCACCTTTTTTTCACTCCTTCACTTGTTCACTCTCGTTGCGGCTGTTAACTCTCGAAACCCTACTTTTCGATCTCTTTTGATCGACATTTCACTGCTCTACACAGATCTTTATCCGCCTTTCTCTCTGGATCTATGATCCTAGCTACATTACCTCTCTTTTGAACCGTTTGTTGTGGATCTTGCTGCTGTTGACGAGGTGTTCTCCGAGGCCTAACTGAAGGCTCATTGATCTGTTGACGTTCTAAGCTCGTTAATCGATTGCTACATGCTTCCGCGCTCTTCCGAGTCAGGATTTGATATATACATTGCATTATTGTTTTGTATATTCTTATTTTTGCCGATTACTAACGCGATTTTCTTTACTGTTCTTAGCAGATCTGGTGTCTACCGTTCTTACAAGTGGTATCAGAGCGAGGTTCTACCGGATCTGTTCGAAACTTGCCTTTCTGAAACTTTTTAATCGATTGAAAACTGGTTAAATCGTCCAATCTATTATTTTAATCGGTGGATCTGTGATATATTGATATATTGTGACACTATGATATTTTGTTGCTCAAATATCATTGCATGCGGTATATGTGTTGTCTCTGGTAATTCTGTTGGTGAAATCTTGTATAAATTTGGTCGATTAATCTGTTGCATGTGACTATTTCGGTCGTGTGTTGATAGATCTGTTCGGTCAAGAAATTTTAATCGGTGAATCTGTACTGAAACTGTTCTCTTGGATAGATCTGGTCTCCCCGTATACTGCATGTGATTATCACTAGGTGAATTTGGCATATCTGGTTAAATTCCTGATTTGGCTGGTATGACTGTGACTGAATTCTATCGCATGCACTGTTCTGAAAGTGTCTGATTACTGAGGGTCATTATACTGTCTGCTATTTTTCCTGGAAAAAGGAGCTAAAAATATTTTTGGCTGTGAATTCTGTCGTTTTCAAACTTTAAGCTGCTTTAAAGTCACTGAAACTACTCAATTTTAAAACTCTCAAGTATTGCACTGATTTCTAATTTTTTGAAAGAAATTCAGAGCTGTTACTTGGCTTATACTGCTTCCTGTGATATTGTGGCATATTATCTGTCAGTTTTGATCATACTGTGATGGAGGAGACAGGAAATTCAAAAGGAAAAGGAAAAAAGGGAAAAATCCCGAACAAAAATTAAAAGGAAAAAAATAGGGAAGAAAAATAAACCTCCAGACAAACGACTCTACATCAGATTAATTTTTGGACTAAGGCTTATACTCACAGCCTCTTGTAAGTCTCCTTTTATCTTTTTCCGTAATCTTAAGGTGGGCCTGTGAGCCTGTGAGCCTGTGAGCCTGTGAGCCTGAGTTTGGCCTGTGAGCCCGAGGTGTTTTACTGCATTGGCCCGTGACCCTTGACTGCATATATCTGACCTGTGAGCAAACCTATTTACTGTTTTGGCCCGTTAGCCCTGCCTGTTTACATTTGAGTGTGAATTAGGGGTCTTAGAGAGGATCCCTGTGATGAGAACCCTTGAGGATCTCTGTGGGTAAGTCCCGTGCTTGCTAGAGCCTTTGATTACCAGTTTTTCCTTAAACTGTGTTGACTCTTGAAATAAGAGTTCTGAGGCCATAAAACTAGCTTGAAACTGCTCCTGAGAGTATCTGAATATTCCTGCACATGAGTACAACACTTTTTGTGACTTTGTTGTGACTGTGACTTCTCTGAACATGACTACTCGAGTTGAAATTTTTTTGTTTGATGGGAAGGGGAATTTTTCTTCTTGGGCTAGGCATATGAAAGCTGTTTTATCTCATAATAAGATGCATTATGCTTTAGTCAAAGATACATTGAGATGACTTGAAAACCTTAGGACCTTAGGAAGAAATTAAAGAAGAAGCTTTGAATCTCCTGATTTTAAATCTATCTGATGCTGTGATTAGGCAGTTAGATGGTTCTGAGGATCCATTAGAAATCTTGGATAAACTGCATGTTTTATATGCTTCTAAGGATCAAGCAAATCTGTTTTTGTTAAAGGTTCTATCTTTTCATATAAAATGGAGTCTGATAAATCTGTTACTGAAAATTTGGATGAGTTTTTAAGCTTACACAGTTATTTAAAGGCACCGAGCATGATATAGATGACACTTCCATTGCTATGATGCTGTTGAACTCTGTGACTGAAGATTATGCTGTGGTTAAAAATGCTTTACAATATTCTGGTGCAGTCCCTAAGCTAGAGATCATTATTTCTGGTTTAAAGTCTAGAGAGCTGGAATTGAAAAGGTCTAAACGTGCCTCTACTGTTTTATTTGCAACTGATAAGGAGAAAATAGATTCTGAGAAACCAAGAAAAGATCCTAGGCCTCCTGTCCAAAACCAGAATAGAAATAACAGGAACTCTAATTTAAATTCAAACTGGAATTTTCAGAATTCTAGAAATTCGAATTTTAACAACTCTAGAGGTTCTTAAAATCATTTTTCAAACCAAAGATCAGGTTTTCAGAATGCAAATCAATCTAGGTGTAATTTCTGTAATAAGATTGGTCATGTTTTAAGTAACTGCTTTACTTATAACAAAGCTTTGAAGTTTCAACAGAGTTTGAATAATATGAATAGTGGTTCAAATGCATTATTTGTTACTGACTGTCAAAGTAACTGCTTTACTTATAACAAAACTTTAAAGTTTCAACAAAGTTTGAATAATGTGAATAGTGGTTCAAATGCATTATTTGTTACTGACTGTCAAAATCAAAATGAAGCAGAGAATTTTAGAAATGAGAATATCACCTCTCAGATTGCTTCTAAAAATGTGCATGGTCAAAACTGCAACAATAATTCAAATTCTGTTATATGTCCTGCTCAAAAATAGTGTGTGCATAATCATGTCACCAATTTGTGCATGAACAATAATGTGGCTAATCCTAATTTTAAGAACAGTCTCTGTGATCCTACAAATATAGCTAGCTGCTCTAATAGCTCACTGCAAATGGATTCTGTCTTGTATGTTGAAAACAATGAAGATATGCATGCTGAAACTAAGACTGATGAAACTGAATATGATGTTTTGAGTGATTTTATGTCTGAATGTCTGAAATTCAGTGATGCTATGCCTGATCAGAGTCTGAATTCAAATATTTCTGATGCTGTTTTGGAAAAAACTGTTCCTGTTTTTCAAAAATCAGAATTGGATGAGATTGATAAATCTGTTTTTGAAACTAGTTCTAATGTGAATTATGTCTTGAATGTAACTGATATGCAGTCATCTAAAGAATGAGTTTTAGATTGAGGATGCACTTATCATATGACACCACACTTAGACTGGTTTAGTTCATTAGATAAAAGCATGCATGGTGTAGCTATAAAATACTTGTAAAATAGAAGGGACAGATTCTATTTGTTTGAAACTTAAAAATGGTACAACAATTAAACTGACTAAGGTTAGGTACATTCCAGATTTGAAAAGAAATCTTATTTCACTTGGTATGCTTGAGGAAAATGGCTGTCACTATTCTGCTATAAATGGTATTCTTACCGTCTACAAGCATGATTATGTGATTTTTATTGGTTTTCGAAAGGATAGGCTTTATTATTTGCATGACATGACTTTATGTGCAAGTACATTGACTGTTTCTGGTGTGGATGAAGCTAAGTTGTGGCATCTACATCTAAGGCATATGAGTGAGAAAAATTTGGCCATTTTGCTTGCGAAGGGTCTTCTAGGTAAACAGAAACTAGGGAAACTTGACTTTTGTGAGTCCTGCATTTATGGTAAGCAACATAGGGTTAAATTCCCTAAAGGTGTGCATAGGTCTAAACAGTGTTTAGAATATGTGCATTCTGACTTGTGGGGGCCTGCTTCTGAGGCCACACATGGCGGAGGGAAGTATTTTTGTTTCTGATTGATGATTTCAGTAGGAAGGTTTGGGTGTTTTTATTGAGAACAAAAGATGAAACATTTCCATGCTTTAGGAACTGGAAAACTTTGATAGAAAATCAGAAGGGGAACAAAATTAAATATCTAAGGACTGACAATGGTTTAGAATTCTGCAATCGAGTCTTTGATGATTTTTGTTCATTGCATGGCATAACTAGGCACCACACAGTCAGATATACACCACAACAGAATGGTGTAGCAGAAAGAATGAATAGAACACTACTAGAAAAGGTTAGGTGCATGTTTTCCACTTCTGGTTTGTCAAAAAAAATTTGGGGTGAAGCCTTTCATACTGCAGCCTTTCTGATAAATAGAGCTCCTTCAAGAATTATTGGTTTTAAAAGTCCTGAATCTATCTGGTTTGATTCTGAAGTTAAACTCGAAAATCTGAAAGTTTTTGGATGTGCAGTTTATGTTCATAACAGTGTTGGAAAATTAGACCCTAGGTCTGTTAAATGCATTTTTCTGAGTTATCAGGAGGGAGTTAAAGGATATAGACTGTGGGATAAAAATGTGCCTGGAATGAAAGTGATTATAAGTAGGGATGTTATCTTCAATGAAACTGATTTTCCTTATTTGAATGAAAACGTAAATAAACTATCTGATTTTGTAATTGATAATCCTAGGAGAATTTCTTTGGATAACCAGAACCTCCCTACTGCCCCTATTGAGGTGGAGCATCATCCCACATCTCAAATTGAGATGGAGGATGGTGGAAATGTTTCTAACTCAGAATCTATTCCATCTCATATTGATTCTGAAGTTGGTGTACAAAATGATGTGCCTGAAATTGTTGCTGAAAACTTGCCTCCAACTGAAATTAGGAATGATGATGTGCGAAATGAACAACCTTTACAAACCTATGTGCTGGCTAGAGATAGAGAGAAGAGAATTAGAAAATCAAACTTAAGATATGCTAATTATGCAGAGATAATTGATTATGCTTTTACTATAAGTCAGCAAGTATCATTTTATGAACCTGAAACTTTTTCTGAAGCTCGTGCATGTTATGATGCTCTTAAATGGAAGTTTGCTATGGATGATGAAATCATGTCTTTGCATGAGAATAAAACATGAGTTTTAGTTCCTAAACCATCTGGTAGAAAGATTATAGAGTGCAAATGGATTTTTAAAGTTAAAGAAGGAAATTCTGAACTTGAATCTGTGAGATATAAAGCTAGACTTGATGCAAAAGGCTATAATTAGAGGGAAGGGATAGATTTCGATGAAATATTTACCCCTGTTGTTAAGTTTAAAACTATTCGTATACTGCTTACTCTTGTTGCTTGGAATAATCTTGAATGTGATCAACTTAATGTTAAAACTGCATTTTTGTATGGTGACCTTAATGAAGAAATTTATATGGATCAGCCCCTAGGTTATGAAGATAGAGAAAAATCAGATTATGTATGTCTTCTGAAAAAATCATTATATGGCTTAAAACAGGCTCCTAAGCAGTGATACAAGAGATTTGATTCGTTTGTTACTAGTTTGGGCTTTATGCGAAGTCCGTATGATTCCTACTTTTATTTTGTTCCCATAGGTGACTGTTCTGTCTATTTACTATTATATGTGGATGATATCCTACTTATTAGTAAATCTAGAACTGAGATAGATAAAATGAAGTTGCAACTGAAATTAGAATTTGAAATGAAGGATTTAGGGGAAGCAAAGAAGATTTTAGGGATGAAATTTGAAATGAAGAAAGTTTTGAAGAAATTTAGTTTTGAAAGTGTTAAAACTGTTTCTATGCCTTTAGCTTTGCATTTTAAATTGAGTAAGTTGCAGTGTCCGAAAACACCTTCTGAAAATTTGGAAATAGAAAGTATACCTTATTCAAATGTCTTAGGTTCTCTAATGTTTGCTATGGTGAGTACTAGACCAGATTTGTCTTATGCTGTCTCTTTTCTTAGTAGATTCATGTCTAATCCAAGTTTGGAACATTAGGTTGCTTTAAAGTGGGTCTTGAGATACTTAAATGAAACCTATGCTCTTGGTCTTATCTTTAGAAGAAACTGTCAGAATTTAAATTTATGTGGTTATGTTGATTCAGACTTTGCTGGTGACTTTGATTCTCGTAAATCTACAACCTGTTATCAGTTCTTGCTAGGAGGAAACTGTATAAGCTGGAAATCTCAATTACAACATATTGTTGCACTATCTACAACTGAGTCAGAATATATTGTCTTGATTGATTGTTTTAAAGCATGTTTGTGGCTATATGGACTGCAGAGTGAATGTAAAATTCTATCTGAAATAGGAACTGTTTTCTGTGATAGCCAGTCTGCAATTCATTTAAGTAAAAACCCTGTTTTTCATGAACGAACCGAGCATATAGATGTAAAGTTGCATTTTATACGAGATATGATTGCTGATAAAGTTGTTTTGCTTGAAAAGATATACACAGGTTTAAATTATGCAGACATGGGCACTAAGGTTGTAACACAATTGAAATTTCAATACTGTTTGGAGCATATTGGCATGAGTAGAAGATGATTTTTGGATACTGTCATTTATTTTTTCTGTTGGAGCATATATCTGCTTAGCTACTGTTGCTGTTTCAACTGCATTGTCAGAAGCATGCTAACATTTGAAATTTGGTTCCTTATTGTAATTTTGGTGTTTATTTTCATTCCTTATCTTTCTGTATATCATTTAGCATTGATGCATGATACAGGACTATGTGGAAATTCTGTAGGTTCTATGTAAATTCATATACCATCTAGGCATGAGTGTACTACATATAGATCTATATCTTGTTCTGGTTTTTTGGTTGTCTGCACTGTTTTACTCTGCAGGAAATGGTCTATTGGACTGAATCATAAGCCCAAGGTGGAGATTGTTGGGAGTGAGCTCATAATTCAGCCTGTTATTGAAGCCCAAATCATGCCCGAAGGAGGAGTATTTCTATCCTTATTCTATTTTATTAATTTTGCATCTGCACGCACAATGCACCGTTTTATGTTTTGTGCATCACACACACATTCACAGTTCCGAAGATATTGCTGGATGATGTAAAAATTTTTTTAGAGTCTAAACCTTCGGGTTCATGATGACTCAAATTGAATTGTCAACCGGGTAACGCTAAGCATAACTTGGAGGTTGAAATTCATATTCTCGAATTACACCTCAGTTGACCACAAAACCTCGGATTTACGATTCTTTAGTTTGGGCCTAATTTGGCTCTGGGCCTGTTTTTTTTGTTCATCCCATTTCATACATTACCATTATTTTCCCTTTGGCTCACCTTACAATTCACTTACCTGTGCCCTCGGTCCAGTTGGCTGGCCTGCTTATACATGTATTTTACATGTTTTTCCTTCTCGGCCCGTTACATATTGGCAGCCCGCTTCCCTCATCATTCACCGAACCTTCTGGATGTTGTATATAAGTAACACTTATACTTTTTTCACTCACTTTTCACTCTCGGCCTATCACTTGTGTTGTCTCTCTCGTGTGTTTACTCTCAAAACCTTACTTTTCGATCTCTTTCGATCGATATTTCACTGCTCTACACGGATCTTTATCCGTCTTTCTCTTTGGATCTGTATCCTTGCTACATTACCTTTCTGTTGAACCATTTGTTATGGTTCTTGCTGCTGTTGACGAGGTGTTCTCCGAAGCCTAACTGACGGCTCGTTGATCTGTTGCCGTTCTAAGTTTGAGAGATCGATTTCTACACGCTTCCGCTCTTCTGAAACAGGATTTCTTATATACATTGCTTTTGCATTTCGTATATTTCTGTTTTTATTGAATACTAACGCTGTATTCTTGCTGCATTTGTTAGATCTGGTCCTTACCGTTCCTATAATGTTAAACACGACACAACCATAACCCCAAGAGGTTGACCTAGTAGTGGAGGCTTGGGACTTAAGTATCCAAAGAGGGATGAGGTCTCAGGTTCAATACTCACGGCCCCAAACAATTCTTTGGGACCACGATCGGCAGGTCAAAAACCCGAGACTTACCCGGTCCATGTGGAGGGATCAATTTGCATGGATCCCATATTTTGGTCGGACCAAAAATGATTCCTGATATCATGATTATGAAAAAAAAAAAAAAACACGCCACAACCATCACGCTTGTGTACCAGCTTGATGGATTTTTGCGATACCATCATGATGGAACATTTTACAAGATTTTAGTTCTTGCAAAGAGCATATAAAAAAAATTGGCCATCTTTCTGTTTCAAAAAAGAACAACGAGGAAGAGTTAGTGTTGTCGGTTTGTTTCGTCGGGATTCAGTTCACCGATCGGCCGATTGTGCTGATGTAAGCAATTCAAAAACTCTTTTTTATAAATCACTTCACAATAACTGGGAAAATCCGCACAGACCTGTCAAGACATTGATCTCCCAGCTTTGGTTAAAGAAGAAAGATTACATCTTTTTTTTTTTCATAAGATCTCTCTATTCGGTAGCATACGAAGACGAGTGGTCTCTGCCCTTGTGAGGGTCATGCAAAATTTAAGCACCTGGGGAGTCGATTACAGAAGAAACTGTCACATATGCTGAGGTACTAAAAAAGTCTCATCTTTTTATTATGGGACTCTCATGTTCAAAGATGAATAATTGTCTATGGGATTCTCATGTTCAAAGATGAACAATTATCATTGACATGATCAGAAGCATAGTTGTCAAATTGGGATTCGAATCGTGAATCGTAATGATCAATTTTTAAATCGTAAATCGAATCAGATCGTGAATCGTAAAGATTCAGTCATAATTTAAAATATACTAAAATAAGTATTTTGTAATGAAAATATTATAAATAAATATTATAATAATATAATTAATTAATTATTAAAGATTAGTATTGGTGTTTGAATCGTGAATCGTAAGATTTAAATCCCAAATCGTACCTGAATCGTAAGATCCAGACAACGGATGGCATAAAGGATTCATATCTAAGATTTGAATCGTTTAGCATTAGAATTGAATCGAATCGTAGGATTCGAATGGTGAATCGTAGGATTTTGATAACTATGCTTCTGATAACCACTTTGAGACAACTAGCACTTCTTACAGCCCCTTCACCGCTCCCACTAAACCCCTTGCCTACCCCTGCTTCTGGTCTTCATTCTTATGATTCTTCTCTTTGGTTTCATGCAGCAAGGATCTTTCCATTGTGAAGATGAATTATTTACTGTGCCATATGCCACCTCTTGAAACTTCAGAGGAAAAATTGAAGATGTGGAGTGCTTTGGGTGAAGTTTCTTTATCCTTTAAAAGATATTGGTTTTCTTTTTAAAGATTTTGATGTTCGTTTCAATTATAATTGTTGCGAACTGCAGATCTTCATTTTTTTTTTGAAGATGGAGAGATGTTTTTGTGTCATGATGGAGAGAAAGACCTTAAAACCAATATTCTCTTTCAACTTATGGAAATTATCTGCTAG
Organism: Pinguicula primuliflora; assembly: GCA_025802335.1. Taxonomy (NCBI): domain Eukaryota; kingdom Viridiplantae; phylum Streptophyta; class Magnoliopsida; order Lamiales; family Lentibulariaceae; genus Pinguicula; species Pinguicula primuliflora. The sequence continues at coordinate 11,329 of JAOYMZ010065981.1, forward strand.
CGATGAAGTTCGCTTATCTTGACATTTAATTAGAGGAAAGCATATTGTTTCAGAATTTGACTGAAAGGATTTATTATCTAGATATGCAGATTTAGTAAATTAAATATCTCTTTTCATTATGAATTGTGGGTTCTGTTATATTGAATTTTATTTGAAAGATGAAAGAACCACACCCATCATTTTTTGAAGCAACTCTATTCAGTTGTAGGAAGGACACTTTACAGTCAGAAATACTTTATGGTCTTAAAATGAACGGTGGTAGGTGGGGTTGTAGTCACTAGTCAAGCGAAAATGATATGAGACACCCCTTTTTGGGGCACCCCTATGCACCCCACTCCGTTTTTGGCCTTTTTTTGGCCGTTTAGCTCTAAGGTTTATTGGGTTTAGCCCTAGGGTTTAGCCCTAGGGTTTGTTTGGTTTAATTCTTGGGTTTAGGGGATAGGGTTTTAGATTTTTTCGGCGGCGAAGCCGCCGTAATATTAATTCTAAAATTATATATTTGTAAGATTCATACATTTTTACAATTTATACCACCAAAAAAGACTGTTTTAGAGGGGGGTGCGCAGGGGGTGTCCCAAATGGGGTGCCGCATATCACTACTCCTAGTCAAGTAGTCAATGACTTCTTAGACAACCTTGTTTCCTTCTAGCTATTGCTTTCCTGTTTAAATCAAACTAATATAACGTTTTCTTAACAGAAGAATTGTTTTTACATCATATCTATGTATAGGCATATCAGGTGGGAAAAGTGATAAAATAAAGCTTATCGACTCGGAAAAGGAGCACACCAACTCCAAGAAGTCCAACCCGGGGGTATGTTCCTTGGATAAACTTCATGTAAACTAACATGTTCAGTATCGTCTTACCGTTGATATTTGAAACCAGTTCCCCCACGAATCAAAGTTTTCATTGATCTACAGGTTGTATCATTGAGAATCTTGACAAAGAAAATGAAACTTAAGTTTAGCAAGGCATGGATATCATTCCTCAGATTGGGGCTTCCCCTTGGGCTCAGTTTGGTATCCAAGATTGGCAGGGTTTGTTGGGGGATTTCGGGGTTAACCCTGTTAACCTCCCGTTCGGTTAACTGGCAGGGTTTAAAAATGTTCTGCCCGGGGTTTACGGTCCAGGCAGGGACAACTGGGGGTCTACTCTCAAAATTTTGTCCCTCTTGAAAGAAGGATTAACAGACTCCCTGAGTTATCCTTCACAGTAAATTACTGTATTACCCCTGACATCATCGGTTAAATACAGAACTACCACATC
>JAOYMZ010065992.1:4022-28481 GCA_025802335.1 Pinguicula primuliflora
GCTAATTGTTGTAAATAATTTTAAATACAAAAAAAATCATTTAAAAAGTGCGAGTTTTTTGGGTGATGATTAATGGGTGATATTTTTTTGTTGAAGTAAAAAAATAAAAGTAATTAGTGAAGATATATGTAAATTAGGCGACCAGGGATCAGCCCGCAGTGTATATCAGCATTACGAAAGCCCAAAATTAGGCCCATACAAAAATCTACCTGAACTTGCATCTTCACTTCAGCTGCTGCCTAGAAAGATTCTATTCAGATTGAATCAAACTGGTTTGCCATTCATATACACCCAAGTTTTCCACATATTGAAGATCAAACAAAAGTGAACACCCCGATTTCTTTTGGAGTACGTTAGAAGCCACCATCATGAGTCTTTCGCAAGCATTAATCTCATCGAGTTTCTCTGCTTCGGTATGTTCCATGGATAAGTCTTTCCATGGCTGGTAGTACGTCCTGTACAAAGTGCAGTATTTACAGATATCAATGACCCTCTGTATCATCTTTGAAGGATGTTTCGATGATAGAAGAAGTTTCATATAAGTAGTATCTTATCTTACCATCTCCATGTGGGATTTGCTTCGGCTGGACAGCGTATCCTTGAACAAAGCGATGATAACGAAATCCCATTGCTGACTGAGGTCTCCAGCTCTACCCAATCATGTGGAAACATTCCATGTTAGTAAGAAGCTGAAAGCTTAAAACAGTATGGATACTACTCACGGGGAACATTTAGGGTTTAGGGGAACATTCCCCTTGACGAGTTATAAGGTGAAATGTTAGGAATACTTAATTTTTTATACAAAATTAAGTGGTCGTTTGTGCGTTAAATTAGTTTTTTTAAAGAAAACGACGTCGTTGCCTAGCATTCCGGGGTGTGACATTTGCACTATTCATATAAGCTTTATGAGTTGAGACATAAAAATGAACCTGGAGATGGAAGAGGCAGCAGTAGGAGACACAGTGCAGAAATAGCTGATGGAAGCAATCTATAGTTGATGGGGAGTAGCTGCAGCAGGTACAGTATTGATGCGGCTAATCCATCTACACAGACATATGCATCTGTCTCCCCTTTCTTCTCATGGCACTCTAACAAGGATTGTAAAGTATGGGCAGTAGGTGTTTCCACCGCCTCACCATTCCCCAGTCCTCTTAATTTAGAAGAAGTGTTCCCAATTATAACTGAGGCGGTCAGCCAGCGCAAAAGCTTTGACGTCAGGGATTCTTCGATTCCGGAATCTTCAGGTTGAGGCACTTCTGTTGAGCCTGACTGGGCAGCTGTTGTAATTGCCCATGTCAGAAACTTGACAAGTTTTTCTTGGCCCTGCACAGTATATAACTTAAGTCAGCCGTATGAATGGGAGAGACCAAACACACCCAGGCCTGGACCTTCGGAATTCGGAATAGCTTATTTTTCATCCGTTCCGAAATTATTTCGGAAACCGAACCGCAATCCCGTTCCGTTCCGTATTACAATTCAGTATTTCGGAATTTCGGATCGGAATTCAGAATTTCCGAAATTTCGAAAAAATAATTGAAGTTGCTGTTTATTAAAAAAAAGACACAATGTAGTTCCGAATTCCGAATGCCACACCAAGGGATAAAAAGTGCTGAATACCATGCTAGCGAGTGTGATAGGAATACTCATGAGAACAGCTTTCAGTGCCAAAACTGAACTCAAATTGCAACTTCCTTTGGAGGAGGAGCATACTTCAACTGCCTGATACAGCTGGAACAAACCTTCACTGGATAGTGTAAAATGCGGCTGATAAACCTTCCTCTTCTGTGATATCTTCAGGGATAATGTTAACGTTTTCAGGATCGAGTTGCACACGCTGCTTTGTTCTTTAAGCTCAACACAGCTAACCAAGAGTTTATACAAATGGATTGCGAGTTCCGAAAACTGCTCCATTGCATGGTTTTGCAACCAATCAATGATGTTTCTGGAGGATGTGATATACTTTACAACCTATTTCAAGTTGACAAAGAAAAACAAATAAAAACATAAGAAAACTCTTGAATTACTGTAGGGCAAAACCGGATACAATACAAGAGTAGAACTGTTCACTTAAGAAGAGAGACGATAATGACTCGAGCGATATTGATATGATACCTCTAGAACTACAGGAAGCTGTCTGAGAGCAAATGTCTTCTGGTCATTGTACTGACTCATGTATACTGATGAAAAAACAGATGGTAGCCACAAAATAAGGCCACATTGTTCAACTAAATACCGGACTGCTTTATGTAATTGAACGGCCTTCTTCAGTATCTGCGTCATAATAACCAGAAAAAATATCATAAAGTGACTTCACAACCAACAAAGAGAGACATTTATGTTAAGTTATTAAATAACCGCACCTGAATAATAAGTTCCTTAGAATCATCATCTGAAAACGGAGAAGAATAAAAATCCTGGAGGATCTCAAAGATTGAGTTCCTGATGTATATTAGAGCATCATCTTCTGTATTGAGTCCAACATACAATAACTGAAGCATCCAGACCCTGTCAGCTCTGAAATTAATAGAGCTACTCCAGAAAAAATTCTGGAATAATGGTATTGCCTGCACAATTCGATAGGTTGACTGAAAATGTTATGGTTTATTTGTGGAATCGAATTACTGCGCATGAACACAAACAGCATAGAGGAGAAATACCTTCATGTTAACACCGGGGAACTTCAGGAGATGCTTGCTTATAGGCAAGTAATTGTCATGTGATGGGTCCAATAACACCAAAGAAGCCTCTGCAGTGAATGCAGCAATAATGGATGGAACCCTTTGCCACATCTCTCCGATTCCATTTTGTAAGTATGACACTAGGAGACGGAGTCGAGCAACATCTTTCTTCTTTTTGGAATTCTGCTAACAATGATTTTTTAGTATTTTCAAATACTACATATAAGATATTAAACTGTACAAAACATAACTATACACAGGCATGAGCTAGAGAGCGCGAGAAGGGAGGGAGTCAGAAGCAGGAATTAGTCTCGTGGGGAAAAGAGTTTGTATATTTACACCGCGCTGATGGTAAATTCTTATCCTTTTGCATAATCCTCCCTTACCAACTATTATTAGACAGTAGGCACCTTCACTTCTAAATGCAAGCACCTTATGAAGAATCATAACAATACCAAAATAGTAATAATTCAAGAATGAAGTAGTACCTTTAGTTCATCCTTGAACTTCACGAGTGATTCATATCCCAACTTCCTGATATCCTCATCTAGTGAAGATATACTAACGAGTGTGATTGCCAGTAAGCCTGAACTAGCGAACTCAATCGGCTCAATATAGCCCATCGTAAGGCAGTGAATAGAGAATCGAAGGATAAAGGCAGGTTCATATATTTCTGGCTTTTCACTTGTACAGGGGTCCTGGAAAAGATGTGGTCAGTGCAGTAATATGGAAGGCCAAAAGAAATTATGATTCCTTATTTGAATGTACATAAAACTGTTGACAATATGAAACTAGAACCGAGCCAAATTACAATAATAACATTCGCAGTGAGCTGGCTCGAGAAGTACCTCATCCATCACTGCAGAGCTATCCTTCTGAAACCTACCATATGCACTGCCGTTAACAGATCTACTGAAGGGAAAATGAAGCACGGTTTTAGCACACAACTTAGGGTCCACCGGAAAGTTCTCTCTGAATATCAACTTTCTATGCTCTTCAAACGCCTGCGCTTTCTTTGGCTCCACAGACAGCACGTCCTTGTCCGGTTCCCAATCTTTTCTCACCTTCAATGAAGCAATTCCCCATAAATAACCCATACGAGCAACGGTGTCGGTGCAAGACTTATCATTGGCCTCAATTTCCAAAATCAAATTGTATATTTCCGAATCAACTTCGTTGCATGTTGCGCCATAACAAGATAAGAGGCGGTATACTAATTCTCTGGAATTTATAGAATTGTCCTCTCCATAGTGTACTTTCCTCTGCTCCACATAGATATGGAAAAGTACTCTGACCAGCTTAACAAGCTCTAGCAAATTTAAATGTGCCTGCGATGCTCTATTGTTCTTTTGATCTTCGGATTCTGGATCAGTACGAGACCTAACAAAAGCTTTAAAAATACTCCGCATAGGAGTGAAAACCAAGCCCGACTGAGTATGCGTACGTGACTGCCTGGCCAAATCAATGGACCGATCAAATTTCGAATGAGCCAGAACCAGCTGGAGTAACTCAGTGCAAGAAAAATTCCCTTGAGATATAGAAGAGAGCAGAGCTTGCAGCATCTTCATTGTTTCAAGATCCCCAAACCTATACCGAAGAAAAGACTTCACAAGTTTTTCTATAAAGGGAAGAGAGTCCAACTTGATAAGATATGAATGCATCACGGTTGCTAATTCCAGTAAATTCTTCATCACAAAAACCTCCAAGAATCTAAACAATGGATAACTCTGGCGATTAGAATCTCTAATGCAATCACCATCATTAGGGAATTTCTGTACAATCAGTATCCAAGAATTGATTAACATCCCGAAAAATCGAACTCGCAATTTTTCCATTTCAGAGGCAACTTGTGGAGAAATCATTGGTTTGTCTCCATGGTCATGACTATACCCTGTAAATAATAGCATCCTACAAAAGTTTATCTTAGCAATGGCTCTGTTGACAAACTGCATAGACTGCTTAACGGATTGAAGTTCAGTCTCAGCACAACTATAGTCAACGATATCATCTTCACTAGATGGGCAGACAGCTTTAAACAGACTCAACCTCCTTTCAAGCTTTACCATATTTTCATTTGATACGAGATGATCTTGTACCATGAGAATTGCCTTACCCAAAAGACTGTCTGAGACTATCTTCGAAAATTCTTCTGGGGAAGCCGTCAAGGGTTCATCACGTCCAATGTCAAATATAATCTGGGATGTGAAGCTTTTCCATTTCAAAAATCCGTCAAATAGTATATGGCCATACACCGAAAGGATTCGTTCAACAGGCCTGCGGAGGCCGCCCTCCCCATACTTGGGACTAATTGAATTTAAGTACATGAAGACCGTAGGCAAAAGCATCAATAATTCTTCATCAGAAAAAGAGGGTTTACTAATTCCTCGTCTGGCACCGGAATCAGGAAGCAATGATTTCTCTAGAACTGCAGAGAACATGAATCCAAAGATAGACATATGCAAGGGACTTATTCGAGTAATAAGGTACAGAAGATCTGTTTGTATTCTCCCAATGCAGTCAAAGCAATATGAGAATATATCTACAGTAGTGCTCGGGGTAACTCTTGATAAAACCATGGCAACTCTTGATAAAACCATAATAGACGGAAGATACTGATGTTGAACGTCTTTATGAATATTTACCACCTCAAAAGCTTTAAGCAGACATGCATCAGCAACATCTATTCTAAAACGGCAGCCAACCTCTAAGACACGTAAGAAAATTCGTTCAAACAGCAAAACATCCACAACTGTTTCATATTTTCTTCCAGGAGATGTACAAAACTTAATTTCCGAACATGGTTTCCCCATATTCGCAGAAAGGGAAGAAAATGTGCATCCAGCTAGGTGTAAAGCAATATGTAGGGCATGTCTTTTTGATGATAGGTGAAAGGTAGAACTGTCCAGGTAAATCTGAGAGAACAACCAGTCCACCAGTTCAAGAAGCTCAATTGGAGATATGAACCGAATTAAGGAGTGTAAAACATAAAATGATGGAACTAACGACTTGAAGTCCAAGGATTGGGAACATGCATCAAATCTTTTCCTGAACGCCAGAAACAGTTTTTGTTTTAGCACGTCGAATGCCCTTGATACTCGCTTTCTGGACAATGAAACTTCTCCAGGCACCTCACAATAATAAAAAATTGAGCACAAAAGCTCAGAAGCTTTTCCTATCACATCCAGGACAAGGAGATCCAATTTATGGAAAAGCAGTTTAGTTGATTCGAGGAGTTTCTCCAGATTTTCCCCAAACAATGATTCTGAAATGCTGTTTACACTAGATAAAGGACATTCAAATATTGCTGTCACGGCAGGATGGTTAAAGACAATTTCAGCCACTTCTGCAGCATAATTTAACGACAGAGGAGTCTTAACATGCGCTAGGCTTATGGAGTCCACTCCACCTAATAATTGATCCAACAACTGCTTTGCAACCACATCACATATATTATAAAGAGCCTTTACTTCATCCAAAGATCTACAATCACTCTGCAATCTTGTGTGATTTATCCAGAAGAGTACATTGCATAACGCAGAAACCCGATGATCGGATGGCATCTCACTCACCTTAGCCCGTAGCAACTTTTGAATGGCTGAGTCCTTCAATAAATTCAAGCAGTTGCTTCCCATAATTGAGGAAAAGAGTATTGGAAATGGAGCACCTTCTAAGTAACAAGCAAATGCAGCAGAAGCAGATTCGATTGAACAAAGATCAACTTCAGAAAATTTATTTTCCTTCTTTTCTTGACAATCAATAACCTTCAGCGCACTCAAAAACATCTCAGGCTCTAATTTTGAAATATCAGTGAGGTAAGTCGGCTCGAGGAAAAATATCAATCGCAAAACTGTGGATGGGACCTCAAGCAAGTAACTTGAGATGGATAAGATGGGTCGAAAATTCTGCAATAGCTCAGCCTTTCTTGTGCAAATCAATGACAAGTTAAATCCTACAGTCAATCCAACAAGTACAGTATCATACTCATTCCTTATTGCTTCTGCAACGTCAGTGAGAGTGTTGGCCAAAGAATTATTTGACTGCATATCTTCGTCAACATTGGAATAAATTCCATAGCATTGCCCGTGCAGAATATCACGTGCAAAACACAACAAAGTTTTTATCGGCCTCCATTCACACGGACATCTATCGAGCTCCAAGATATCAGGGATGCTGCTTGAGTTGGCAGACAATAGACGATCAATTAGAAAGGATAATTTTCGTGCGTTAACCTGGCAAAATTCATTGAAGTATTTCTTAATTCCCAAAGAAGATGACGATGAGAAAGAACAAAGAAAAAGTGCCAAGACCATGAAGCTAATCAATGTATATCACACTACCTGCGTGTCCAATAAATATTTCATCGTGTTGCAAACATATAATGAAATAGATGACTTCTGGGGTATCGTGAAAGATCCATTGTCAGATCTCAGTACCCGCAGGCATTTCTCCAACACACAGATCGGAAAGGGGCCTAAATCAGGAGACATTTCTGCAAGAAATATCAGAAGAAAAGAACATGCAAATTAAGTACTGTTGTACCGAAATAATAAAGCAACAAAAGGAAAGATGCTTCTTTTAAAATACAGGAAAAATTTCACAGGTGCAGAAGGAAAATAAGAATTACGATCAACTACCTGCATCACTTTCTGCATCATAGACATAATGCTTCAGCAGTTCCATATATTTAAATAAATTATTTCCAGTCGTGGAAACAGCTTCACATAGAAAAGAAACAATAATTGATGACAACTTTTGGAAGATTTGAACTTCCAAGTCAACATAAACTTTATCTCTGCTGTAGCCAGGAATAAAAAGGAACCATGTGCCAATTTCCCTTGTGTTGTTGTCAAATGCACCAGTGCTCAATATTGCAGCCTTTGCCAATGCATATGCATTTTCCTTTATCTGTCTCAATGGTGAACCCACCAACAAGATGATGAACGGGTACAGGTGCTTGTACATTTGTGGTGGGGATCTGATAACGTTCTGATCTTTTGAGAACTGTTTGACATGCTCATTGAGCAGTTCTAGTAGAGACTGCTGCACAGTTGCAGGTAACATTAGAGGATTATTTCCAACAAGTTTAAACAAATCTACTCCTTCCACCGCTGTAGGCATGGTACGCTGCAAAATGAAGAAATCTCTAATGAGTCATGACGATGGTAAATAATTTGACTATGATTTCATACATAAAGAGAAGCATGTGCAGGGAGTTCGAAGGTATTCAGTAAACGTAACTTGACATGTGTTAGTACATGCACTGACTAGGATAGATACAGGCATATGAACAAATTTGCTTCAACAGAAATCAAAGATTCACGTCTCCTAAATGCATTGTAAGTCGAAAAATTTATCAGCATTCAGAAAAAACAAACTGCATTCAGGAACACATACTATACCTAGAAAAATATATATAGCCTATACATTTTTCAAAATTCCACAACTTACATAATAGATTTTGAGAGAGTCGAGTATTTTGGAGTAAAAACACGAATCCTCTGAGACCCCATGTAAGCCCCAAAGATTTCTGATAGATTCCTCAGTAGTAGCTCCATTACAGGATGTCTGCTTGCCACCTGAATTTTCAAGTTCATCATCACCAGATATTTCCATCTCACGATTAATCCCATTTATCAATATATCCAAGTCTTCACTAGCATCAGAGCGTTTCAACCTCTTGTTAAGATTTACACAATGCTCAGATGAATTGTCTATTTCAGCCATTCTTTTTTTAGTTAACGCACAATTCTTGAAGTGGCTGTTTAGAGGAGAAAGTAAGGACAGCAGAACTTGGGGATCTGGCAACCAGACACGGGCAGCATTTTGAATATCCGCCTTCAAAGCTTTCCAATAATGCATCATTTGATAGTTCAGGCGGGATGAACTATCCACAGACTTCATCAAAGAATCCAACAAGTTCAATTCCTCCAGTACGAGCTTCAACGTTCCATGTTTCACAAGAGAAATGGAGTGAAGTAACCCTTTATTGACCATTAATCTGGTAAATGGGCGAGCTGTTATGCATTTCATTATATCTTGCACGTATTGACTCTCAAAAGCAGGTGCTTTATCAAACAAACCAAATGGAAGTCCACAAGTAACAGAAGAAACTATATCGGCAGCCAAGGATATAGCAGCAAACCTGCAAATAACTCAGTCACTGAACATGGTTGTAAGATAAACATGAGCAGACGATTATTAAGTACAATATGCTGTGTTGAAAATGTATTAATTTTGCAACATTATAAGAATATCAAAAATAAATCTCATAAATATATCATAACAATTCTCAAAAGCTCAAACCAGTTTTCTGATGCAGGATCTTCAAGGCGATAAGGGAACTCATCCAAGTACAAAGAACCAAATAAAGGGCGCCCTTTTACAATTGACAAAAGAAGATCTCTATGGTTCTCAACTTCTGTTGGCTTTAATTTCTTCAATAAATCCAAAACGCGTTTCGGATTTCCACGTAGAGGACTTGGCAGTCTCTCCAAATCCGGCATCAGACCGTTTAGAGGGTCAGTGCAAGCCATAACCAACAAATCGTGTGCCAACTTTGCTGCATGCTCAGAATCGTCCCTCCTTGATATGCCAGCCAAGTTCTCTAAAGTGATGCTTCCAAACAACACACTCCTAAGCCCTGGAGGAATGAAGGACTCAGGAACAAGCACCTTATCACGCAAAATTGTTAGAACATAAACCACTGTTTCCTCATCATCATTTCCCAGCCCCCTCAAGACCCCTCCATACATCTCCTTCTGCTGTAGGATTCCCCTCACTAACCGTGGACTCCCAACCTCCAAGAATGACATAGCAAAACCCACGAATGCTTTTCTTGTTGAAAAATTCTTCCGACCGTGCTCGACACAATTTTTCTTTCTCAACCTCACTTCCGCTAACTTGGGTAAACATGCTAACTTGAAATCGAAAAGCTTTGCTACTTCCCACGCCAAGTGTGGACTAAACCTAACAATAGAGGCGAGCACCAAAAGCGCCGTTTTCTGCCTCTTGGCATCTTTACTATTCAACTCCTTATACAAATCTGCCGTCTTTTCCTCGATCACCACCCGTGCAAACTTATCCAACGCCCGAACAATCTCAAAACCACGACCATCAACCACGTTATCCCTCCCAAGATTCAAAATTGCAGCAACTAAGTTTAGAATATGCAGGAATCCAGGCTTCCCTTTGAAGAATTCCCAAACCTGGGAAATTTCAACAAGTTGGGACGATGATTGAACATATTCTGACAGGAATTCCTGGCCCAGGTCGGACTTTATGACTTTGATGAACTCCTTGGAGGCGTCGTAACAGAGCTGCGTTTCAGTAGAAGTTAGATTTCGAAGAAGTTCCCTGAGCTTGGCGTCATGACTGATTTTGATATTGAACTCCGGGAGTTTGTGCTCCATATTTTCTTCCATTGGTTTTCAACTCCTAGAGCAAAATATAGCACGCCGGGTGGCCGGCAAACAGTGAACGGCGGGAAACTGTCAGCGGCGCCGGTCAAGGTGTATACCGCCGCAGGCTGCCTTTATATTCCAGTGAACAATTGCGCAATTGGATCATCAACCAATTCTCGGAAAAATTTACAGATTCTATTTTTACTAATATTTTAAAAAGAACAATTTCGAAAAAGATTTTTTATTTTTATCATAAAAAATGCTAGGCTGTTATACAAAATGACATCATTTTAATATGCTTACTTAATAGAGTTAAAGTTCTAAAAAAGTGTTTGATCAGACCTAATTTATAATAGTCTTTGGATTGGGTACATACATTCTATATTAATTAGGACTATGGCCTTCGGGCCTCGAGATTGCTCCGAGGCCCGACAGCTTCGAAGCCCGAAAAAAAAGAATTCAGGACGGGTTTGAGCCTTAAAAACAGGTCCCGAACCAGTTCGGGACGGAATCGAGTCTGCCCCATTTTAAATTGGACAGACCCGAAGCCCGAACTAAAAATAATAAAATATTAAAAAAAATTAGAACCCTGCTCTACATTTTGTTGAATCATATTGCTTGTTTTATTTGATTTGGTTGGTTATTGGACAATGTTAGTTTGGTTCGTACTTTGTTGGATTATGCTGCGTTAATGTTGTTCTGATCTGGTAGCTTCACTTTTTGGGTACTCTCTGTTTGCTTTAGTTTTTTGTGGTTTCTTCTTTTTGTTATAAAAAACATCACTTGGTTGTTCTATGATCTTGCATTTCAGGAAATTAATTATTTAAATATATGAGATTTATTTTAATTTATGTCTTACTTGGATGTTTGGAATTTATGGAATTGATTTTTTTGTGATAGAATTGAATCAAGACTTAGGTTTGTTTTCAAGTTGTGCAACAAAATATAAATATTAATTGTTTTTTTAATTCGGGCCTCGGGCCGTCCCGAGGATCGGATCCAAAATTTTGGACCCGAACCAAAACAGGATGGGATCGGGATTCTCCGAATTCCGATTCCGAATCCCGAATGCCCACCCTTAGTTAGCACTGCAAACTCTCGAATATTTGGAGAAGCAAGAGTATTTCTCCCTTTAACAACCTAAAAAATTAATACTAGCATTTCTCTTTTACTATTTTGAATTTTTTATATTTTTAATTATTAAATCTAATTTTTAAATAATAATAATAATTTAAGTGTTAAAATTGTGTTTTCTAGATATTTTCATAACAAATTCTCAACCTTTTTGAAATAGAAAAAAAAGTAAAATGATAATTTTCAAATCATGAGCATAAAGTGATTTTTTTTGTCAGTTAAATTTTTACTCTTTTTTAAAAATAATAAAAATTGTTTCCCAACCTCCCGATCGGAACACCCCAATGGGCCCAACCCATACTTTTTTTTGGAGGTACTTGGCAACTTCTGATTTGACAATTTAATTAGCGTGGGTTTTGTTTGGGGATAAGAATTGTGTTTGATAAGGATTGAGTTTGATTTGGTTAGGATGGAGGAGACGGAAGAACTGGTGAAGATTTGACGAGGAGGGTACTGGGTGTAATTTGTGGTTTGATTTAGAGATTGATAACAAATAACACCTCATGATGTGTGATTTGTTATAACACACAATCACTCCAAAATCCGGATCAAGTTGATAAAGGTTGATAATCCGATTTTTTTAATATCTCCTACCAAACGTGTTATTAAAGTGCATGGTGATTGATTACATTTACTAATCAATCAAAATCAACCCAATCAAACACACCCGAGTTGGGCAATAAATCTGAACCATTAATTTTTAAATCAATGGTCCAGATCAATTCACACAAAAAACGAGCACGTGACTTGGAAAGGCCAAAAATCCAATTCAGCCCTTCGAGTTTTGCATCACACCTCCAACATGTTAAACCTATAAAGGGATAATTGTCCCATACCGGTTAGGAGAACTAAGATTTACTAGTATAAATAGGAATAGTGGGGAGAACCAATCACCTTGGGCCTAAGGTTTTAATGGTGACACCCAAATTTCTACCAACTTAACACCCACACGCACGCGTGCATACAAGAGACCCAGGTGTCCTTGGGCTCAATTTATTCAAAAGCCCGTTGATCCGAGTGTGATAGGCCAGGCGGCCGTTGACTCGCGTTTAGAGCCAGCACACTTTATATAAAATTTATCATGGTATCGAAGCCAATAATGGTCTAACGACCGAATGGCCTGTATACGCTTTCGCTCTTCTTCGGTGTGGTGTTCAAGTCCGACAGGGCTTGCCTAGTCGGGCTTGAGGGGGAGTGTTAAACCTATAAAGGAATAATTATCCCATACCGGTTAGGAGAACTAAGATTTACTAGTATAAATAGGAATAGTGGGGAGAACCAATCACCTTGGGTCTAAGGTTTTAACAGTGACACCAAAATTCCTACCAATTTAACTCCCACATGCACGCCTGCATACAAGAGACTCAGGTGTCCCTGGGATCAATTTATTCAAAAGTCCGTTGACCCGAGTGTGATGGGTCGGGCGGCCGTTGACTCACGTTTAGAGCCAACACACTTTATTTAAAATTTATCACAACATCCCGCGACCTCTCTACCTCCAAACCTGTCTCATCATTGTCGTCCGTTGATCGTTGCTCGGTTGTCATCCGTTGTTCGCCACTCGGTCACCGTCCGTTGATCGCCCCTCAGTCGCCATCCATTGATCACCGCTCGGTCCCCGAGAAAGGTTAGAAAATTTCTTCCACATTTGATTCAATTCAGTTTAGTTGCATAGAGTCTAATTGTTATTTGGCTCCAGAATTGTTATTTATTTGAGGGTAGAATCGCTTCTCATATAGAATTAATGGACCAGAATCTGGTTTTAGCCAAACCGCATTTGATAATAGAAAGTACCGAACTGTAAGAATGGCATGGACCATTAATCTGCAAATGTAGAAAATAGAGGCCACATTCCTTTGGAGATTGATAATGATGATATTATTCAGATATACATTTTACTATAATTTTTATGGTGCGTTCTTATTCTTATTCAAATATTCTATCTTATTTATTAGCTTGTTTTGATTGATGGTGTTGGTTTCTTATGCATTCTTATTCTTATTCAAATATTTTGTCTGGTTTATAAGCTTATTCAGATTGATATGTTGATTTAATATCCCCTTATAGCTAATGATTTTTTTAAGCATTCAAGCAATGTTAGATTGAATGATGACAAAAATGAAGACATTTTTGGCCTCACTCCAACGAGTTAAAGAATTTTTTGGTAGTACGACAGACAGTTACATCTCAAGTTCCCCCAGTGTACTGAAACTCAACAACATGCACATGATCCCCAGCGGAGTCCTTCCCCTGCAGTAATCGGAAACACGCTCAACTCCGGCTGCATTTATGCCTCTATTCCCCACTCATCCTCCCCATGATTGGTTCTCCCCATGCCTCTAGTCCTCTCCATGATCATCCCTGACATCACGCTCGTCCTCCCTCGCACCATTCTTGGTTTGCAATGCACGTCTCATTCCGTGCTCAACTCCGCTGCTAATGGCATCTTGTATCGCTCATCCACTCTGCCGTTCACCGGCCTACCTCACTGTCGCTCACGACGTCTCGTCATGTTTCGTCGCTCTGTCGTTCGCCGATCCCTCACTCCGCCGCTCTCGGCATCTTGCCATACTTGTTCGCTCTGTCGTTCTCCGGCCACTCACACCGCTGCCCACGGCGTCTCGCTACAATCGTTCACTCTGCCGCTCGCCGGCCACTCTACGTCGCTCGCCGGCCACTCTACGCCGCTCACGGCATTGCAACTCATCCCTTGGTCATCATCTTTTCCACACTTCATTCTCAATACAGGCAATCCACCCGTTCACCCTCTCAGCAAGATCATCAGTGCCTCCCGCATCAGATCACTCATTCAGACAGATCACAATCACATCATCGATGTGTTATAACCATTCAATCTAGCACATATATTCAGGCGAGAACCGGTCGTGCTACTCAATTTCTCCAACATTTAGGCCATTGTAGTCCGCTAACCGGATGAACAACCAACACCAGCCTATCACACAACTACCATATCCACAAAATCCGAGCACGCAAGGGTAGGGAGCACATAAACATAACGAAATCACGGCATAACAAGAAATCCAGAAACAGATCAATAAGATTCGACCAAAAACAACCCCCTAGCCTGCAAATCGAGCACCATAGTGAAGATGAGCCAAGAATACGATCTCATCACATATTCCCATCGGCCACCGAGAGCACTGCACAGCAACAAGTGCCACGAGTGCCTCCGACGGTGCCCCATCGTCACCGCAACCTCATCCGTTTCCTAGATCGACACCTACCGTGAATCAGCATCTTCCAGATCTCCTCCCACTCTGCAGTCCCCATTACATTTCCAACCCTAACTAAACCATGTTTTCCCCTTTTTATACACCCTCTGCTCGTGCCGAATTTCCCTCATCCGTATAAAGACGATGAGAGCACCTCATCTGGCGTTGGGTGAAAAGTGCATGGGAGCACGGCCGCTGTTTGTGGCCTATTCGCATTTGGGCCGTGGTCGACCCGGTTACAAATAAGATGCATATCTCAAATTCAAATCCATTGAGATATTGCATTACGGGCGGCCCACCACGACAAGCCCACTACCCCTTCCGGCCCGAGATTAACCATGCCATACGTAGTTAACCAAATTAAAGCGTATTAATGTGTAATCGATGATTAATTAAAAATTCAAAAATTACGTACCTTACATTCCTTCCCCCTAAATAAAAGTTTTGTCCTCAAAATTGACCGCTCTCGGGGTCTCAAATAGATGTGGATACGCTTCACGCATCTTATCACTTGCCTCCCAGGTGGCCTCCCCTTCCGATTGCTTGCTCCGCTGTACCTTCACAGAAGTAACATGCCGGTTGCGGAGTTGCACCACCTTGTGATCCACATTCTTAATTAGTTCCTCCACCCTGCTCAAATCTTCCATGACAGGGACTTGCTTGCTGTCCAAAATATGACTAGGGTCACCCACATAACCACGAAGTCGTGACACGTGAAATACATTGTGCACTCTAGATAAGTGTGGTGGCAGAGTCAGCTGGTAAGCTACCTTCCCGGCCTGTCCCAATATCTCGTACGACCCTATATATCTCGGACTCAATTTATCTCCCTTCTTAAATCTCACCACTCCTTTGGTTGGGGATACCTTCAAGAATGCTTTGTCTCCCCACCATCAAGGTTATAGGGCGACGTCTCCGGTTTTCCCAACTCTTTTGTCAGTCTTGGGCCTTCTTTAGGTGTTTCCGGATAATAATGATATTCTCTTTGGCTTGTTGCACCAATTCAGAGCCTAAGATATACTTCTCTTCCACTTCTTCCCAATAGAATGGAGATCTGCACCGTCTTCCATAGAGAGCCTCATATGGTGCCATTCCTAAACTGTTGTGGTAATTATTGTTATAGGCAAACTCGACTAAGAGAATGCTCTTCTTCCAGTGTTCCTTGAAGTCCATCACACACGCTCTTAACATATCTTTCAAGGTCTGAATGGTGCATTCAGATTGCCCGTTAGTCTGCGGGTGGTAGGCGGTGCTCAGCCGCAGCTCTGTGCCCAAAAACTATTGTAAACTACTCTAAAAGTTTGAGACAAATCACGGGTCACAGTATAATGCTCAAGGGTACACCATGCAATTTCACAATGTTGCCGACATACAACTCTGCCATCTGATGTACTGGATCAGTGAGGGTCATGGGTAGGAAGTGAGCACACTTTGTAAGCCGATCAACAAGCACCCAAATGGTATCACGTTTATCTCACATCATTGTGGGTAGCCCCGAGACCAAGTCCATGGCGATGTATTCCCATTTCCACATCGGTATCTCTAACGACTATAGTTCCCTCTGGCTTTTGTTGCTCCGCTTTCACCTGCTGACAGGTCATACACTTGGCTACAAAGTCGGCAGTATCCCATCTCCGGTTCGGCCACCAGTACATTCTCTTCAAGTCCTGGTATATTTTAGTGACTCCTGGGTGAATATTGGTTTGCGGACGATGCGCTTCCCCTAGAATGTCCCTCTTGATAATTGGTTCATCAGGAATCCAAATTTTCCTAAACTTAGTCACTCTACCATCGACGAGTGCCCTCGATCCTGTTCCCTCCCCATCGGCCGCTCCTAGTGTTCGTTGTATACCCGCATCCTTACATTGTGCATCCCGAATTCAGTCAACCAAACTGGGTTCCACACACAACATCACCATCTACGCCGAAATTGAGTCCACCACTTTTACTTCCAATCCATCCCATTCCCGTGCTAGCGTAGCAGACAAACCAGCGGTCCCCTTCCTGCTCAATACATCCGACACCCTATTCTCCTTCCCCGGATTGTACTAAATATCAATATCATAATCCTTAATCAACTCCAACCATCGCCTCTGACGCATGTTCAGTTCCTTCTGGGTAAAATGTATCTTAGGCTCTTGTGATCAGTGTATATAGTGCACCAGACTCCGTAGAGATAGTGCCCCACACCTTCAAGGCGTGTACTACCGCCACCATTCCAAATTATGGATAGGATAATTCTCTTCGTACGTTTTCAGCTGTCGGGAGGCATAGGCTATCACCTTACCATATTCTTGGAGGCATCGCTGTATACCACATAGTCATACCCCACTCTTGGTAACGTCAATATCGGGACGGATGTCAGTCTCTCCTTCAATTCCTGAAACCCCTTAGTGCACGCTTCATCCCAATGAAATTTCACCCCCTTTTGTGTGAGTTTCGTGAGGGATCTAGATATTTTGGAAAACCCTTCAATGAATTTATGGTAATACCCAGCTAACCCCAAGAAACTACGTATCTCACCCACAAACTTGGGTTCGGTCCAGTCCCTGATAGTTTCCACCTTGTTGGGGTCCACAACAACCCCATCGGCTGAGATCACATGCCCTAAGAAGGCGACCTCCTTGATCCAGAACTCACACTTCGAGAATTTAGCATACAAGGACTCCTATCGCAGACGGGTGAGCACCACCCTCAAATGTTCAGCATGTGTCTCGAAATCGGGGGAGTATATCAATATGTCATCAATAAAAACTACTACAAACTTATCCAAATAAGGATGGAACACCCGGTTCATCAAGATCATGAAAACCACAGGTGCGTTGGTCAACCCAAAAGGCATTACTAGAAACTCATAGTGACCGTATCGAGTCTAGAAAGCAGTCTTACTCACATCTTCACTCACCTTCATCTGGTAATATCCTGGCCTCAAGTCTATCTTCGAAAACAAACATGCACCCAACAATTGATCAAACAAGTAATTGATTCGGGGCAAAGGGTATTGGTTTCGAATGATCACTTTGTTCAACTCTCAGTAGTCTATGCACAATCGCATGCTCTCATCATTCTTCATCACAAACAACATAAGTGCACCCTATGGAGACACACTGGGCCGCACCTGTCCGCGATCTATCAGCCCTTGCAGTTGGACCTTAAATTCTATCAATTCCTTTGGTGCCATCCTGTACGGTACTTTTGACACTAGGGCGGATCCCGGTACAAGGTTGATCCCAAACTCTACTTCCCTATCTAGAGGTAAGTGAGGTAAAGCCTCCGGGAATACATTTGTGAACTCACTCACTATCGGTATATCTTTAAGTCTATGTTCCTGGTCTGGTGTGGTTACTAGGAATGCCAAGTACGCATCATGACCTCTATGAAGTAGTCTCCGAGCCTGAATGACTGAAATGATCTCAGTGACCGCCTGATGTCGTGCCCCTGATGCTCCTTGATACAAGAAAGGGGGCCTCTCCGGCAGTTGGAATAGAACACTCTTGTGCCGACAGTCTAATTGAGCATAATCTGCAACCAACCACTCCATTCCGAGTATCAGATCAAAGTCCTGCATGTCAAAAATTGTGGGATCTGATAATATTGTTATGCCACCTAATAGGATTGGCCACTGCCAGATGCATCTCGTAGCAAACATGGTCTTCTTGATTGTGTAGAAACCATGCAGGGCACTGGCAACAAGCTGGTTGGTGTGTGAACTTTGTTCATGTACCGGGTCGAAATAAATGACCGTGTGGCGCCACTATCAAACAAAGCATAGGCTAGTTTACCATAAACACTCAAGTTACCTGACAGCTGATAGGATGAATGTAACGCCACACAAATGTGCAAGTATACACAGTCGTACAAATAATATGACCTTGGCAAGCAAGGGTCATCTCCCAAAGGAGTAGGGCCTTGACATGTCTCGCCTCAAACATATTCAGAGTAACTAGGATTAAATTGATGATTTAAACTATAACTTGGAAATAAAGAGAACTGGATTACAACTTCAACTAAGGAAATACCAACTACAGGAGCTCATTGTCGCTTGCATTCAATAGTTAACCACACAATGGAAGAAATACAGATTAGAAACAGGACAATGGATGGAGAATGGCTCAAGGAAGGGTATATTGTCTCACTGCTGCAACACTCATGTTCATTCGTGCATTAAGGACTGCTTGTTCATTCATACCACAGGACTCAAATGCAACTATAACTCACGGGCAAGTCACATAGCTACTCTAAACCTCAAAGAGGCGATATTGAACTAATAAGTTTAACTATCCCCATTGTGGTATCAAAAGTTAGAGATGAATCCCCAAAAATAGTGATGGTCATTATTTTGAGTCTAACCAAGCCCTTGTAATCGAGTTACCGAGGTAAGGTTTCATAGATAAATGAGAAACATGCAAAGATCTATCAAAGCTAAGGCAAACACTCATACTAACGGAAGGTAGTCATACAAATTCACTCTGTCACTCCATGAACAGTGCTTTAGGACATTCATCGATGCGAGAATTAGCAAAGGGATCTAAACATGCAAGGGAACCACAACTTCCCATTCACAATAAGCTCAAACACAGTCAAACGAATGGAACAAAATGAGAACCTTGATTATACGAATGAAACATAATAGTGCTACATAGTTGAGGCTCAACCAAGCCTCAAGCCGAATGAGTTAAGCTCATACCGAAGGTAAGAGCTCGAATACACATATTGTTAATCAACAACAAAGCCACAACAATACAAGTTCAAGAGAGAGAAATCAGGGTCCCCCTGTGCGAAGTTGGCAAGCTATGGCCTTAATCTCTCCCGCGCGTCCTCTTCTCACTCCTTCGTTGCACCTAATAGCTGGATTTGCCTGAAGAGGAATGGATTGTAGCTTCATTGACTGTCCCAAATGTGTTAATCCCTTTCCCAAAATGTAGTCATCCCCTATGTAAATACGAGAATGCCCCTTGATTACACATTCAAACATTTCATCTTTCCCTCCTAAACACTTGTTTAGTGTGACATTCCGGTGATGGGCTAGTCTCGGGCCGAAGGTAGCTTCTTGTTGGCAGAAAGGGACTTGGGCCGAATATAAATCCATCAGCTGGCCCCGAGGCTTTGATCAGCTCACTATACGTCCGTTTGGCCCGTCCGAGTACCTTGAGTACCTCATACCCGATTTATGTCATAATTTACATAAAAAGAGGCACATTGCACCAAAGAGTTGATCTTCGAGTCTCTTTCTCCAATCTAGCAAAGAAGAAAGCAATTTAGTCCATAATGTAGGTGTTAGATGCATAAAATAATATGTCAAATGAGCTTCAAATAGAGTCACTTATGTTAACCCAATCAACAGCCAAACAAATCAACCCATATAAAAGGTTATCATACTCACTTATGTTAACCCAATCGATTTTGCAACAAGAAATGAACATGTAAGGCATACAAATCATTTGTATTCATAAGCCATACCTGCAATGACCTTGTCCAACCGCTTCTCAGCCTGCTCATGCATGATAACATATACTCTTGCCCGTCCTGAAGGAGGTGGTAGTAGCTGTCCTGAGCCTCTGACAGCCTGGGGTGTACCCTAATACTACTATGAAATTTTTTCCCTCCCCTTTGAGGAAGATTCTCGATTCTCTGTGAGATTTTACGCCAAAAGTACCACTGACTGAAGACATAAAATATTAGAATCAGAACAACTCTTTTTATCCTTGAACGTTTATTATGCTAAACTTAAATATATTCGTTTTTTGATTTATTTTTAAATATGGAGGTTACATTTGCAATTCTTTTTTTAAGGTTACTTTTCTCATAACGTTACTTTTGCGAATGACCCTTTTTTCCTTTAATTAGTTAGCTGATATATCATACTTTGTACATTTTTGTTGATATGAATGCACGTCCTTTACCGATAAAAAAAATATCATAAGCAAGGGCCAAAGTAAGTACTAAGTTATAAATAACATGAGCAAGTGACTAAGTAATAAGTAACAAGTAACATAGGCAAGTGCCAAAGTAAGTACTGAGTTATAAGTTGCAAGTCCCATTAATCAAAAGACGAGAAAAATATGTTATCAAGTTTAGTCTGACTAAACTTGATAACATATTTTTCTGTATGGACCTCTAGGCGGATAGAAATTAGCGGGATATACTAGTGGATATTTATACCTAATTGTATTTTATCTGTTTAGTTGGTTCTTTATTTGTGTAGGTATTTATTTTATTTCAGATATATGTAGTGTATGATTGAGGTAAGTAGTTCATTTATGCTATATTCACTTATTCCTTTTATTATTGTTATAATAATAATAATTACTATTATTAATATTATTACCACTATTATTAGGATTATTACTACTATTACTATGATTATGATTATGTTTTTTTTTTCGAGCTGAGGGTCTCCACGAAAATAATATCCCCATCCTGCTGAGGGGTGGAAGTATGATTGCGTACATCTTACCGTTCCCAGACCCTGCTTAAGGGCGGAATTTACTGGGCATGTTTGGTTTGGTTTGGTTTGTTATCGAAAACTTTGGCCCCCAATAACAGGTGCGGATCTCCAAACATCAGAATGTACTAATGCAAATATTTCAGGAACACAAATATGTTTAGATAAAAATGGTTGCCTGTGGCTTTTAGCCAAAATGCATGTCTCACACTAAAATGGAATTTTAGATAACTGAAGAAATAAACGACGAAGGTAAGAATGAGATGGGTGACCTAACCGACGATGCCACAGCCAATTTTGGAAATCTGGTGCCTCACGAGTCAATAGAGCCTGTCCATCCGGAGCAACTTCGTCGACGTAGTACAGACCATTTCGCTCAATGCCATGCCCAATGATTTTCTTCGAATGGATATCCTGTAAAACATAGAAAGTAGGATACATGAGTACTACGCAGTTCAACTCCTTCGAGATGTGACTGGTTGATAATAATTTATATGATAATGATGGCACATATAAACATTTAGATAATCTGATGGAAGGCGAGATCTCAATTATTCCAGCACCCTTTACGGGAGCAAATGCTCCATTTGCTGTTTGTACTGCTTTCTTCGAAGTTTTCTGTTTCTCAATAATATTCGATAAATCATTTGTGATTGTATCGGTGGCCCACAATCAAATATCCATGCGCTTTTTTTTCTTCGGGACGGACTCCTTTGCTAAATGGGCTGCTGCAGACAAGTTAGATGATAATATTTTGACATTCTTGTCTCCAATTCTGTATTTATTCTCATCCAATTTCGGCCCAATAAGAAATTCTTCACTATTTTCCCCAAAACACCCCTGAGGCAAATATTTGGCAGTGTTAAATGATGGAGGGCACGTTGGTAATTCCACCACCATTGCCCTCCTATTTATACCTGGTCCGCAGGTCGAATTTGTCGGGTTCTCGTGTAGTCAGGTCTCTACTTCGTCGATCCGGATCCCGCAATTTAGGTTTGCTGCACCGGTCTCGTCGGTCAGATTTTTGCCAGTTTGAGGGTGGCCGTCGTCAGAAATGGCAGCCCGGCCACCTCGCTGTCCATGGTATGTCCTTCTGCCTCTTCGTCCACCCCGATTTTGGTAGTTTCTCAGCTTAAAACAGTCACGCCTCCAATGTCCGAAAATTTGACAAAATTTGCAATACGGCCGTCGAAATGATGATACACCGTTCTATCCAGTTGTTTCTGATCAATTCTCCCATGATTGCGTCGAATTTTTGAATGATTTGGGTCTTGGACCTCGTCTGGTTTTTGCTCATACGTTATCAGTCCTGTGCCAATTTCACCCGATGATGGAGGGTTTGGCCCGCTGGAGGTCGTGCCAGATGAAGATTGCCAGATCTGACAACGCGTAGCTTTCTGTCGAACCGTCACGTACGCAGCTTCGACTGAGGGTAATGGCGACTCTTTCAGAATGTCCCTCGTGATTGCTTCGTATTCATCCCCCAGTCCTGTAAGAAATTTGAACAGTCTGTGTTCGGACAGAATTTGATTATACTTACCAATATCATCCATACACTTCATAGGGTTTGGTCTGTGCCAGTCGATTTCTGTCCAAAGAGAGTTACACTGTGAGTAATATGCTTCCAGTTCTAGTGTCCCTTGCACCATCCGATCTGATTTGGTTACTTAATCAAAAATCTGCAGTGAGTCTTCCCGTCGGAATTGAATGTCCGTACAAGAATCTTCCACAACTCGTACGAGTTGGGGTAGTAGACAAATTGATTCACCAGTTTTTTATCAATAGATTGCGTGATCCATTGAAATACTTGTGTATCCTTCTTATGTCAGTCTTTGTATCCAGGATCCTCCTTGGCCGGTTCTGGTGCCTCACCTGTGATGTACTCCATCCAATCCTTACCAATGATGGCTATTTCCATCATTTGTGCCCATAGCACGTAATTGTTGCTATCTAGTTTTGCACTTGCGCCGAAGATGACTGCCGAGTCTTCCTCTTCTTTGGGTTTGGAGGCCGTCAGAGACTCTAAGAACTGTGCGAATTGTTGTGATAAGAAATTATGCATCTCTATTTTCTGAATTGCTAACTCCTTCTCCCTGTCCCCTATTGTTGATGATCTGTTTTTCAGAAATGATGAAGGGTTTTCACGGTAGAGGACGAGATATCAGGTTTCGAACCTACTCCGATACCATATAACGAAAGTAAATATAATGGAGACAAGAATTGTACGTGGTTCGACAAATCGCCTACTCCACGAGAGGACATTTTCTCCTCTGTTTTTTCTTATCTTTTCTTCCTGAGGCACACACATATATATAGGAGTACAAGGGTAGAGGGGGATAGGATTGAATCCCTACAATAAATAGATTCGGTTTGTAAGGAAAGGATTTATGATTATCCTTTCCTTACTTACAATATTTTCATTCCTTAATTAACACTAACCTGGTAAGAGACCATATGTGTGTTCATGCAACATATTTGTGTTCATCGTTCTTAGTGAGTCATTATTTTGGGATGATAATAGTGTTCATAATCCTTGTTGGGCTTGATAATTCATGAGATACGTGTAAAGCGAATCTTTCACATGAATCGAATAAATCTCGAGCTAAAATATTTAGGTTGTGGTATCAATGAATTGTTTGGAGGATAATACTATGAAATTATTGGTCATTAGAATTTTAAGTACAAATCCTAACACCAAGCCAACCCGTTGGGATATTTGCCACTTTAGATTGAACCCTTACCCCTAGAATCGAAATCCTAACAAACCTCACAACTTTTTGAAGTAATTTTCGCCTGCCATCTTATCATTTTTCTCCTCACCACCCTTTTTTGTCCTGTTTCTGGTCCATCATATATATGTTATAATCCAACTGAATCGCCAATTTAATACACACATAAGACTCTTATCCCCTCAAGACTTTCCAGTCTGAAATGAATGCTGTCATCAATACGCACACCTGTTTCCTCTACTGTCAACGTGGCTGCTGGATCACCATATTGCGAAGCACACAACAGAACAAGGTTGGCTTTGACAGGAGCTAAAGAGAGACTTTTGGGCGCAAATGCTATACCGGAAGAATTTCTTCCCCAAGAATACGCAAGAATCACTTTACAGCTCAGCATCACGTGCTCTCTCCATCCTCTTCTCTTACACAAAACAATTACAAATATAATAAAAAATCTTAATAAATATAGTAACATTTTGAAACATACATCTCTCTCTGCATCTCCTCATTTTTTTTAGAATAAATTTATCTGCATCCAAGCTTATGAGAAGTTCAGCAGCTGTATCTGCTTGTACAACTGAATACATGCACATGGCACCTATAATTGACTACTACTAAAAGAGAACCCGGGGGTTCAGAACAGATCAAGAAGCCAGTAGAGGACCTTATACATAACAACAGAGCTATATTTTTTTCTGCAGAACTGTGGGTGTGGAACATCAATTCGGCAGCGACTATGGCTAAACACAAAGTTCACTGGCACCTTATTGACCGCAACGAAGGAGGCTTCAGTGGCCGAACATAGAAGGGCTATCAAGATGGAAATCCAACGAAATACCACCA
>JAOYMZ010065993.1:0-12592 GCA_025802335.1 Pinguicula primuliflora
TCAATTTAAAAAACTCGAAAGAGCAAGTTGTTCATTGTTTAATTTCTATTATGAGCCACAATCATGGATTTATGCACGAGATTTACCCCATACTTTTGCATGGATTAATGTATTAGTCACGTGATTATCCAAAAAATATTTTGAAGTCACTGTACTCAAAATCTTCTATGCACAGACATTTCCAAACGAGAAGTTCTATGCCGCAAGAAATTTGGACAAGAAAAGTAAAAGAAACACATTTGGGGTGCATGTGATTGGGTCATGATGTGACCCACACTTTTTTACTATCCAATCATATTTTGCCACATCATTTTCTTGTGATTTTCTTGCTAAAATTTTCTTGAGGTATATCATTTGTGTTCCCAAACTAATCAAAAAATAAACAAAATAAGATAAAATGATGTGCAGCACTATGCCATCATCCATGCAAATATCTGCACAGAAATTTTCTGCTCCCGAACATGATATATACCAAACCGTCCCGAATTCTAATCATGTTCGTCCATTGTTGATCCGACGACCAGGATCAACAGCATTTAAAAATTAAGCGATTCACTCCTGACGATCAGATCAACAAATGGACGGTCAAGATTAAAATTCGGAACATAAGGATACTTGTCCGGAATATAACGCCCGAGATTAGAAAATTTTCGATATCTGCATTACTTTTTATTCATTCATAATTTCAAACACTTGATTTCAGCTGTAAATACGAACATGCAGCTAGCACAAACCGATTGGTAGGATGCAGACTTTTACCCAGAATTTTTCACCTGCCGGACATTTCGTGCCGGACAAGGTGCCAGACAAGTCAGAACTCGCCGGAAAATGCACAATCCCCGGCCGTTTGTTGACGATAACTCGAGGGAAATGCGGTCGGAGGTTTCCGGTGGCACAAAGAATTTTCCGGCGAGTTCTACAGAGGTATTAAGCAAAATTTTGCTCCGGTGCTACAGCACAACTCTCTGGGCGGCGCTGCAGCACAACTCCGGGTTCCGGAAATGCGGGACTCTTACCTCAAACGAGGATTAGGATTCCGGTGATGGGAGAAGAAGAAACGGTCGGGGATTGTGCATTTTCCGGCAAGTTCTGGCTTGTCCGACACGCAGTGTCCGGCAGGTGAAAAATTCTGGACTTTTACCACCCATCATTGGTTCTTAAAGCAGAGACCATTCTCATTTTTGCAGTTAACCCCATTTCAAAATCACGTCTCGAGGTCACCAATGAATCTCAAACATATCTTAATACATACATCAGAACCAAAAACCTGACAGATCTGATATCAGGTCTCATATAAGACGATATATTTAGTAGAATTGAATGTAAAGTTTATCAAAACTGCAAATATGAGGAAGGGGTGGGTGGCCCCTCTTTCAAATGCATTTACCTGATCACCTCTTTGATTAGCAACACTGAGAGACTCTTGATTAACTTATCTCCTTAAGAACCCCATTGCCTGGTAAACATTGCCCACAGTAACATCTGCAATGGCCCTAGCTTTGGCAGCACCCTCAGCCAAAATATTGTCTAAATAGGTGGCATCAGACATAATTTCGGCATATCGAACCTGCGGGGTCGTGGAACTCATTTTGTAAGTCCGTTTTCCACAGTATTCAATGGAGACATTCAAAATGAGAACAGTTGGAACAAATCACAAGATGGTTCATCTTTTTTCTTTCTAGAAGGGTTTATCTTTAGTTCTGTAAGATAAGCATTTATCTTATCTAATTCAGACGTTACCATGCTTCTTATACAATAGTATAGTTAATTATTCTTGTACCCACAATAAATATATCCACAATGATTCACAATAAAACTTACATATAAAATAAAATAAAAACATTAATTTCATTTGCACATTTTCTCCTCAGCGATTCGTAATTATGGGTTAGAAATTTCAACGCTTAACCACACCAAAGCATGAATTTCGATCTCTTGTCTATAAGATTTCTATCGATATGACCAATCCTAGTGGCACTAGCTGAAATTGTAATATTGTACATCATTATGGATACATACATCTGGACATAAGACAAACTGATAATATAAGCAGTGAGAAGAAAAGAAAATTTTAAAATATATTCGTGAGGCACCCAAGGTAGCTCGTATATTTACATTGCAAGTATAAATGATCATTATCAAAGGCACTAATCTGCAACACAAACCTGGATAGGGTGTAGATGGTCGATTAAGGAATCTGTAAGCACGTTTTTGAACGTTCCCCAGTTCATATCTTGACATTCTCCCATCACTTCCTGAAAGAATAGTTATTAAGATAACTAAATCAATTTTTCTCAATACGTGTATAACAGAGTGTTTGTCATGAAACTAATCTACAAAATAACAGTTAACCTTCATTTAAACCTTGCATGGAAACGGAAAATGTAGACCCAAATGAAGCAACAAGATTGGAATTAGTCAGATGCTATATACCATCTTATCCTTTACAATTTATTTTCATTTTTACATCTTAAATTGAATGCTGTAGATCTCGCCTGTTTGGTTTTGTTGGTAATGATCTGATAAATCGAAAGAAGGTTGTTGCATTCAGGTCTCTCTGGATTATCAAATTCCAAGCTGCATCATTTCAAGCAACAAATAGTATAAGAGTGAAGCACAAGTACTTGCCAGATATATAGGGATATAGAAGCATATACAACAGAATTTTCGAAAAACAACTGACTATGAAAGCAAGTAAAAACATATCTAAAAAAAGTAAAAACTTTCCTAACCCTGGAAGAGAATCAGTTTTGCAACGTTTAATTTTGTTTGCAATTACCTGCAAAATCAGCAGTGAAGTGATGAAAAAGAATAAGAAGTTGATGGCAGGAACTTTGTAACACAATACTAGGAAAAAGGCACAAGACAAACTTATGTGGTTTTTGGTCGTGAATTTAAGAACGAGCAATGCTATTCATACACATTTTTTAGACACTATTTGTTGCCACTATAATGTGTCAACAATCACAACCACAACTTTTGTTATTTATCATTATTTAATTTTTTTTATTTGTAGTTGTGATTGTTGACACATCATGGTGTCAACAAATGATGTCCAAAAAGTGTGCATGAATAGCATTTTCCTTTAAGAACAGATCCACAAAGTTATAAATTTAGAGGATCCTCACCCAGCAAGTGGAAGTTTAGGTTCACTACTTTTTCCCGACCACTTTGCAATTTGCCTCTAGGGATAAGAAGGCCAAATACAACAAAGAAGATGTGCACTAAAAAGGCCATCATCAGATGTTAATTCTTTTGAGTCAGTTGAGTGATAGCTTAATAACTTTTTGCTTTAATGGAGGAATAATGGTGCCTTTCCAGTTTACCAACATCAATGAAATAGAACGAGTAACAGAGCATATATTCCGTGTATGTAATAAAGCATAAATGATGTACTCACGTCTTTTGAATCAAGTAAATTGATTCGAGATTGTTCAGATGGTGCCGATTTAGACATCTACAAATAGATGGAATTATGTCAGATATCATTTTGTAATTTTCACATTATGGATAAGCGAAGCTCAATACAGAAGATTTACAATAACGAATATCGGAATACTTTTCTCAACTTGAACATGCATAAAAGGAGCAAAGAGAACCAAAACCATTAATATAGAACTTGTAAGGAAGGTGTCTTCACCTTTTTAAGTATTTTCCCCTTTCTAGAGTCACATTTATGTCTAATAAAAATCATCTAACATTCATCAATTTTAAACAGAATAAAGTAAACCATCAATTTCAGATAGAAGGAAAGGGAGCTTTACACAACCTTGGAAAGACCATCAGTGAGAGACATAACACGAGCTCCAGTTGGTGGAATAAGGGGTTCAGGAACCTACATCCATCACTATAGCATAAGCCATCTCATACTTAACTTTGAATATTATTTTTACGGCAATATAATGAGCAAACAAACCTTGAAAATAGCACCCCCACGTCTTTATCCGAAAGAAGCCAAATGAAAAAACATTTTAGTTTTCCTATCCCCATGTAGAAAAACAAGTAACAGAAACCGCCACAAATATAACATCACAAACAAGAAAAAATGACAAAAACCAACAGCATATGAATTATGAACTCGAGTTATAATATTCCTACCCTCCCAATTTTTTCCACTTCCTTCCTCCATACAGATAGTTAACCCGTTCTGCCAGTTCCCGAGTCAGCTCAAGATGTTGCTTCTGATCCTCACCAACAGGGACAAAATCAGACTGCATTTTTATATGACAGTTATTCAGGCAATATGTTCAGAATCATAACATGTCAAATATTCCCAAGTAGCTTCTGGCTGTAACAAGATAAGAAAATAATATAGGGCAAAAATTCACATTACGCAAGGCCAAGGGCACAAAATAATAGGGCATCGTTTAGAGACTAAACATATCATGTGGAGTTGTTTTACTGCAAAGGAAAATAATTACTTGATACAAAAGTATATCAGAAGCCATCAGCACGGGATAGGTTAGTAGTGCGACTCCAACACTTTCATCACCCTGCAGGAAGAAGTAATGTAAGAGGCCATTATATCCAAAGAAAATATGATGAGTAATTACTGTAGCCAGTCTAACAGCTATCAAGTTGCCATTCCAGCTGCATGATAACGTAGCACAACATAAACACATAACGAGGTTTCACGTAATGATAACTCACTGCATTTCGTGATTTTTCTTTGAACTGGATCATCTTATTGAGCCAGCCAATTGGGGTAGCAGAACTCAACAACCACATCAGTTCTACATGAGCATGAACATGAGACTGCACAAAGACTGAGGCCTGGAGTTGAAAAAACTGAGTTATGATGGCAATCTTGATGAAAATCTGAAAGGAAAATAAGTAGTCAAAGTCAAATATATAATAAGAGGATAGACCTTAGAAGTATCCACGCCACATGCCAAATACAGAGCTGCAGTATCTTTTGTCGCTTTAGACAATTGTTGTGCATCGTACGGCAAAGTTATCTATTAAGAGGACAAATAAAGGCCTCATGCATAACAAGCAAGAATTAAACAAACTTGTTGTTGACTTTAATAGCTTATCCACAGTACAAAAAATTAAACTTTGATATGCTCATTCGGTAATTGGCAATTTCATTTTTTTTATTCATTCATTCATTAACACAAAAGTCATAAAAAAGTATCCAAATAACATTACATATAAATATAAAGATGAAATTTGGTGCAGAAATGATATCATACCGCATGGAGG
Source organism: Pinguicula primuliflora (assembly GCA_025802335.1). NCBI lineage: Eukaryota > Viridiplantae > Streptophyta > Magnoliopsida > Lamiales > Lentibulariaceae > Pinguicula > Pinguicula primuliflora. Next base: position 5,206 of record JAOYMZ010065993.1, read on the forward strand.
TCCACAATGAAAAAGAGAGTTTCATATGTATTCTGCAGATAGAAGATATGAAGTTAAGCCAGAACCGTGAAGAAGAGATTTATGCTGTCAGAAAGTTGAATGCAAGTTAATAAGATCATCAAAATGTTATGAAAAGATGTTACATGAAGATAATGAAAGTGGAAGTGACTAACTAAATCCTTTGAACATGTGTTAACTAATGAAGATGGATTCTGAACTCCCAGGACCAAGTAGGCACTGCATTATGCATGTTTACTTAAAAGACAGTGTACTTAATTGCCCGTGATAATAACAACATGAATCCTCTCTGACGGTGCTTTAGAATGACAACTGAATGACATAGTATTTCCTCTTCCTAATATATTGACAAGATCGTATTAATTAACACTGTTGACAGAATTCATGAAGGAGTTTGATATATTTCGCTAAAGTTTCCATCTTCCCACATGATCAACAGAGATTTTTTTTGGGTAACTGATCAGCAGAGATTAAAACCAAAATTTACAGAATATATAGCAAGATTTAAATTTTATTATCCAAATACCAGGTGTGAACATATCCGTCACCAAACCTGCAAGTCGACCCAGTTCTTTATGGCACCAAGATAATTGCCAAGATGTACTGAACCAGTGGGCTGCACACCAGAGACTACTCTCTTCCTAGAATAAAGAAAACTGTGATAGGACGGAGCATGATTTAAAAACCTAATACAAACAGCATGCGATTCCTTACAGAAATGGCACAAGTATCGTTACTCAGGCCGAGCAATCAAGAACTAGCACCAACATACTTTAATTTTTTAAGCCAAATCACCAACGCTTTTTTTAATCAATATTGATGCATGCACTTAATTTAAACAGTTGAAAGATTCACGATACAATGTTGATATATCACTCAAATTATTGTCCTATTGGAACAGAAACAATACTTCGCGGAGCTAATAGATATCTCCGAAGTCGAAGGTTCCGGAAATGCGGCACTACAAAGGCACCGGAAGCTTTTTCCGACTTCCAAGTGCAGCCACATCTGCATTTCGCTTTCTCTGCTCAACAAACTGCGCAACTTAACCGCGTTTGGCCTGCTTTATACACGAACGAATTCAAATAAGGAGTATACAGCATTCACGCCACGCAGAACAGAATTACTGGATCAATACAACGAAAGGGAAAAAGTAAAGCTTACATTGAGTAACAGAATCGAGGGGCAGAGCTTGAGAGGGTCATGAAGTGGGAGAATATGGAGTGCGCCATTGCCGCTGCGGCTACACCTCTCCACTCCACCCGTCTTTAAAAAACACGTTGCTTAAAAAGGAGGATATGGTTTTCGTAACGGATCTTGATCCCAATCTTTAAACCCCGCAAATTTTGATGGGTATTCCCATTTTCATGTTGATCCAAATCATGAATAACTGAAGATTGTGACAAAGGCACACACTCAAACACAAACACACACATTTACGTAGTTCGGCAATGTGCCTACGTCCACCGGAGAAAATGTTTATCACTTATTATTGCACACTCTTCATTGTTCATCTAGTGTACATATTTATAGAGTACAAGATAGGCACTAATCCCGGGATTTAAGGTAACTAAATCCCAGGAAATCGGGGGGGAGATTTGGGTAAATCTTCCCCTACATATCTTTGACTAACAATAACATCTTAATTTCGATATCAATTTTTTTCGATCTCAAATTGACTGATGATAACTATATATTGTTCGCTCATTTGATGGAGATTACCCTTAAGACGGTGGTATGGTTAGAAAATGTTCTTAATTCATGTTCGGATCTAGTATGCGCAGATGTACATGTATCAACTTAAATACAAGATGTGAGTTTACATGGTAGCATCATATTTACTCAGGTTTAATTTTATTTCTCCAATTCATATGAGATAGATATCCCAACGCTCTCTCAAATCAACTAGGTAAACATGTTAGAGTTTGATCAATAATCGAGATTTTTCTGGAAACAATTAGAAGGACCAAATTCCCATCATGGGCCCAATGGGCCAATTCACAATCTCGAACCTTAGACCGTCTGCTCCGATACCATGTTAGAAAATGAACTCAACCCTAATCCGAGCCTAAGCCTCGTGTGCGTATGTGAGCCAACTTAATAGGAGGATAATGACTACTATCTGAGCTCAAGGTGATAGATTATATCACCATATTTCCGTATAAGTTGTTTTAATTTTATTTCTATAATCCGTGTGTCACAAATATTTCAATCAATCCATATTATTATTATTTTTTTATTTTTTATTTTTTTGGGGTGGCGGTGGTAGAGGTGGAGTTTTGGCACCGCACAGGCGGTGCGGTTTGGTCCGCACTGCCGGACCGGCGGTGCGGTGGGTCGGGACGGATTTTTCCGCACTGCACTGTTGGCGGTCCACTGCCAAGTTTTTTTAAAATTAATTTTGACAATTTTTTGACTACAACCAATGGGGAAGTGACGCGTGTCACTTCTCCAATTTTTTTTAATTTTTATTTAAACGGGTTCGTGGGAAGGTCATCTTCTTGCTTAGCGGCATTACTCTTCTTTCGGGTTCAGCATCGATCGTGATCCTGACATTCACTCTTCTTTTTCGAAATAGATCCTCCTTCATAAAGGATTCCCCCATAATGGCCATGAACAGTTGCTCCGTGGGTGCCCAAATAAGCTGGTCGAATTTCCATACGAAATTGACCTCGTATGGACCATAGATGAAGGACTGAAACCCAGGATCTTTTGCCAGCCACCAGTTCTCCCTCCTTGATGTCAGATGCCATAGCTAAAGGTTTGCCATTCCATTGGCGACGAAATATGTCTACTACCCATCCAGAGGCGAAGCCATGTGGGCCCCTCCCCCCAAAAAATTAAAAAAATAAACAAGTGTTCAGGAGGGCTGATCTTCATATGAGGTTGTAGAGAATAAGGTGAAGAGGACTATAGGTAGAAGAAGACCATGTTGAAAAATGAGAAAAATATGTTTTTAGATTATATGTATTCAAGTTATAAAATAATTTATATGTATATAGGGATATAAACTAAAATTTGATTGAATTGTATGTTAGTTATTTTTTATGATTATATATTTAAAGTATTTCTGCTTAAAAATATCTTACTTTTTTTTTATAACATTCAAACAAAATTTAATTTTTTTATGCCAGCAGAATGACGAGCGAGTTGTGTGTTACGGCAGCAATAAACGGGCAGTGCGAACCGACAGAAGAAGAAAGTCAGACAATATCCTGAAGATGAAAGAGGGGGAACCAGTATAAAAAAAACTCAACCGGACTTCCAATGAGTGGTCATTTTGTCAGCGGTCTTTGAAAGTCCGGTACTACCTAACCACCCAAATTAAGTCATATAATACCCATCGGCATTCGTTAGAGCGGTACATTGAGCATGCTCCCCTAATCGAGAATCCTGCCTTTGCCACTATACCCATCCTGTTCCTGTTTGATCTTTGGAAGACCCTGGACTGGTGACGTTCTTTTTATCTTAAAAAGATAACCTCCTCATGTTTTAGTTGATGATGAAATTTGATCATGTCCCTCGAAGCCTAATATCGCATTAGTAAAAGTGAAATGATATTTGGCCATACTGTTTTGTTGTTTTTTAGTTTAGGAATTAATTTCTTTTAATGTTTTTAAATGTAGTATAAATAAATTTACAACTAAAAAAATATTAATAATATTTTTAGAACTTGGGTTTATACAGTTTTAGCATATATATTTTAAGGTTTATAATATTTAAATTTTTGAGTTTATAGGATAGAATTTTAGATTTATTCGACGACGAAGCTGCCGTAATATCAATTTTTTAAAAAATTTAAAATAGTGAAATGTTTTTGTTCTACAATTAATGGAGTTTAGGGTTTATAACATTTAGCATTTTGAATTTATAGGATAAGATTTTAGATTTTTTCGACAGCAAAGTCGCCGTAATATCAAAAAATAATATTATTTTATAATTATTATTGATTATATTAAATAGTGATACTAATATAATCAAAACGCGTAGTAGTCTAATGACTGAACGACCTCGATAGTCATCGAGCGATTGCTGGATTTCTTTGCTGACCATGTATCAGGATAGTTTATTTTTAGGGTTTTATTTTTTCACCAAAGTAGATGAAACCTTAACTTTGTGATCATTTTTGAAAATATGAAAATTCTGAAATTAATAAAGTATTTTGATCGTGGATGAAGTTAATTAATTACCAAAAATTATCATGGTTCTACATAGAAAATTAGAATAAAAATTTCTCGATAATTAAATGACTACGTCACCCCCGGCAACAAACACCACTGGCACACGTAATTTACCCCCGTTCTTTTCTTTTCTTCAATGTTTTTTCAGTGATCGAATTTCAATCCCCAGTTTTCAACGCGCCGTCTTCACGCGCCGCCTTGGGATCCACTCCCCTCTCTTCTTCCTCACGTCACTTCTATCACATAGGGGTACGGAAACGCGTGGCCTGCACGCCCACTAAGAGTTCGCGAAATGAGATAATAATACAGCCTGCTTTCCTCCCCATTTCTGCTAACATCTGCCATTTTCCCTGCAGGTGGATCATGTACGTATTATAAATTTTCTTACTGAGTTACTGTACTTGCCTTTTACTTTAGCCAGCCACCCATTTCTTCATTTTTTCACTGCAGTGAAAAAACTCACGGATTCACCGGCTATGGCCGGTGAAAAATCAAAATCAGACCCAGGGGCGAGATAGAGACGCAACAAATGTGGGAATCATATCAACCGGTTTGCACTCGGAAGGAAAGAACTTTGGTCCTGACATGACTTGGATGCCCGGTAGCCGGTAATTAACTGCACATTTGCCAGGGTTTAAGGATTGCATGTGAAGGTGAGGGGTTAGTAACACTGTAATTATTATATATAGCTTCACATATTTCACTAATTAAGGGTCTCAAATTCATCCTTAACAGAGAGCTTTATGGAGTTTGAAGATCAAGAGGAGCAGGATGGAGAAGTTGGGATAGAGCTAAGCTGTCATCACGATGACTTGCCCGGGAATCCCAAGATGCTGCTGACGCCGCCGCCGCCAGCAGTGGCGACGGGGATGGACGATTCGTCGCCGTCGCGGAAGCTGCGGTACAAGGAGTGCCTGAAGAATCACGCGGTGGGAATCGGGGGTCACGCCTTGGACGGCTGCGGGGAATTTATCGCGGCGGGGGATGACGGCACGCTCGATTCGTTGAAATGCGCCGCCTGCAACTGCCACCGGAATTTCCACCGGAAGGAAAACGAACCGGCCGGAGGCGGCGGCGCGTTCGTCTTCCACCACCAGCAGCAGCTGCTCTTGACCCATCACCAACACCACCACAACCCACACGGAGGACACTTTGGATACCGTGGGCCTACCAGTGGGTACCTCCACCTTGGTTCGCCGCAGCAACGGGCTACGCCACTGCTGGCCCTTCCGTCGAGCTCCGGCGGAGGAGGAGGCGGTGGTTCGAGAGATGACCTGGAGGATTACTACTACTCCAACCCCAACAGCAGCAGCGGTAAGAAGAGGTTCCGTACGAAATTCACACCGGATCAGAAGGATAAGATGCTGGGTTTTGCTGAGCGTTTGGGTTGGAGAATCCAGAAGCAGGATGAAGAAATTGTGCAGCAATTCTGCAATGAACTGGGAATCAAGAGGCACGTGCTCAAAGTTTGGATGCACAACAACAAGCACACTCTGGGTAAGAAAACATGATGATGATGATGATCATATGGAAAGAAAAAAATGTCAGATTACAAGGCAAACTACTTCTAGTTTGAGGGTATAACTCTCTGTTAGTACATGCAAGGATTGAGATTTTTAGATGTAATGTTCTTTGTAAACTTGGTGTCCAATGTTGCTCTTCTTAATCATTGTATTAATCTATATAAAGACTAGATTTTTATATGCTTATGATTCTTTCCCTTGATTTGGTTACTGGTTTTCTGGTCCGAAACTATGAGAAAGTTTGAAGCTTTTGCCTTCCAGATTAATGTGTTCAACAAATCCTACAGTAATTTTTGCTTGTGTCTATAGTAATCTATCTCTTCATAACTTCTGGGTCTGTGTTGGCAACTCCAATGCAATGGTGGCAGCTTATAAATTTCCATGATTGTTCTCGTAAGGCGGAAAACGAAAGATGCAAAGCCTTGATCAGACTTCTCTGATGCAAGCATTGGGAAGGAAAATACTGAACCAGACCAGATTCCAGCAATGATATTTTCTGTAACACCTCAGATCAAAGTGTCTTCTTCTTCTTTCTTCTTAATTTTTGTTAAAAGTCTACATTGTCAATGCATCCTTCTGCAATGGTTGCAATTCTCTCTAAGAAACTAGAAAGTCGATGTATCCGAAGCATTGTTTCGTTTCAACTTTCAAGTAATCTTTGTCATGGCTTTATATGTTGTAGTTGGAACCTTTCGTTTTTGTGATGTTTGGGGAGGAGACATGTGGGCACAAACGAAACAAGTTGAAAACTGGAGACAGAGATGTATTAATATGCACCAACATATCTGTACATAAAATGCTGTTCACATGCAAGTTGTGCTGCTTATGGTACCAAAAGGTTGATGATGATTCTTGAGCTATATAATTTTTATCTTGTGACTTTTGAATTTTGAATTGGGGAAGTATTTGTATAATGAATTCAGTAGTTTCACTTTCACCGCTAAATTGTTGGGATAAGTATCTCAAGAGTAGTTCTCAATGTTTGCTCGTGATGCGAACACAGTTTCAGGTTCATTGTCAACTATTGGAATTGTATTCAACAGTCAAAACGTTTATACATATCAGATCAACAAATCTTATAAGAAAGAGTTAGAAAAGAAAAGAGAAAAAAAAGGCAGAAAACAAAGAGAGACAGGGTTGAGAGAAAAAAAGAGATGTGAGACTTAGGTTGTGGCTCTCTTGTCTAGGCAACTTGAGAAGTTTTCCTGTGTGTCTTTTGGATTGTGTCTCTTTGCTTTGAGAGGCTTTCTCTGTGTATTTTCTAGGTTTTCTCTGTGTCTCCTCTGTATCACTGTGCTTATAGTGGATTGATTTTCCTCTTCTTCCGTGGACGTAGGCTTTCTGGCCGAACCACGTTAAATATTGTGTTGTTGCCTTATTCGTTTATTTTTCCGCCTTCACGTTAATCTCTGAATTTCCCAACAAGTAGTTAGAAAACTTGTCCGCCTCTCTTTGGGCTCGGGCTTCGTGTGCGCAGGTGCGCGTGTGTGGGCTAATATAATTTGGAAGGTGGGCAACCCTCATTAAAACCATAAGTTATGGTTTCTAACATGATATCGGAGCGGACGATCTGAGGCCCGAGTTTGTTTCCGGAGGGGAGTCCAGAGTGTTGTATCCATGGGTGGGGAGCCCACGGAGGTGTTTGGCCCACTGAGGCCCGAGTTT
>JAOYMZ010066004.1:0-12590 GCA_025802335.1 Pinguicula primuliflora
CGCCTTTTGTTTGGTTCTTCTTTGGCATACCTCTTCCCTTCTTTGCTACAAACATATTGTTTCCATGTTATAACACCATTCCCTGATTTGTCCTTAGTCTGGTTTCCTATCCTTGTACTGAATCCAGCTTTATGAGCATAGTTGTTGTAAAACATATGCGCAGCATCGAGGTCGGTAAATTGTTGTCCCAAGCGTGGTACCAAATCAGCACGTACAACATTTGGAAAATAACATCCATCGGCTACTGTCGGTTCTTCGGACATTTTTTATACCTGATATAAAAAATGCAGAACTAGATTAAAAAAATCACAGTGACATGCTCTTTTCCCCCAACAGCAATGTTCATTCCAACACTTGAATTCTAGAATAAGACAAACCTTGGCCAACACACTACAATTGTCGGCCACCAAAAAGGTGACTTCTATGATGGAAATTCTCATAATAGCTTTAAAATTTCAGAAAATGTAATTGTATTCACCAAAACTCCACAAATTAAATGCCCAAAAGAGATAGAGGTTGGCTGAAATTCTTTCGCATAAATAAATTGTATGAAACACATTTTTAATGCTCGATTTTTTTCAATATGTGTGCGTAGCAAGTACAAAATAAAATTCTGCAAACACATTCACCAAACACAAGAAGATTGCCGAATCGACAAAGTAATCGAAAACAAGAATCGAAAATATGAATCGAAATTGAATACATCAAATCTAACACATGAATCACAAATGTTCTAAATCTGAATCGGGCACACGAAATCCTAAACTGGAAACATGAATTGAACACTAACAATAATTGAAAAAATGAGAGTCCCAAACCTGATATGTAGGTCGCCGTGGAATGTAGGTCGCGGAATGTAGGTCGCCGTCGGCAGAATGTAGGTCGCGATTCCGTGGGAACGGGAAGGGACATCTGCGGTTCTGCAGTTCTGGGCGGATGTAGGAATGGGAAGCGGCGTCTCACAGAAGTTGAATGGAAGGAAGGGATTCTGCGTCTCGCGGGAATTTGAATGGAAGGAAATCTGTAAAAATGAGATCTTTTGGATGGAATGAAATCTGTAAAAATGAGTGAGATCTTTTGAGATGGACGGTCAGGATGATAGCTGCCTACAAAGTTTAAAAACTGCATATCCGAGCACTGACTACAGGAACGGGACTCTTTGATACAATCCCCCATCCATCTTTCACATTTGTGCATACCTGGCATCCCCACTTTGATGAAACGGCAGCTAGCTGCTCCAACTCTTCAACCCGACTGTGGAAACTAGCAATAGCAACTATAAAAGAAGTTTTTGGTTTTTTGTAGTTGAAAAGTCAGTTTACAGTGTTTGCGAATTAAGCTTTTGTTGTTTGACTTTTGGCTTTTGCAGTGGAGAAGTCAAAAAATGCCTAAAAGTCAGAAGCATTTCTAGGGTTGCTTTTGGAGTGCTTTTGGCCATGACATTTTTGTAAATATTTAAAATATTTAATTTAACACATTTTGCAAACACTTTTCAGTTTTTTAATGAAAATTCTTTTTTCCAGAATACCCCCTGAAAAGCTACTTTTACATAAGCACAAGAACTTGCAAACGCCCCATAATTGGTTCGATTCTACCAACAAAATGTCCTCAATTTGATTTCAGAAGAGGAAGCTTTTTATCCTCACAGATGAAAAAAATTAAAACAAAACTTGCAATCCGGTCTGCAAGATCGAACAACCACCTCTATATTTCTTAGCATACTATAATGTGTTAAAAAGGGATAATTTTGCAATTTATTATAAGTTTGTTATATATATTTAAAATATAATTTTTTTAGTTATTTGCGCAGAACAGTACCCTTCTAAAAATAAGGATAAATTTTTTTTGATAGGTAAAAATATAAGTAGTAAGAGAAATAGTAAAAGAAATAGTAAAAAACTTGTGCACGACAGGACTTAAATACATCATTATGTGCTATGGGAATCAATCATGACTTTGTCCACCAGTAACAACTGTGCTAAAATAAAATTACGGGAGAGCATCAAAGTTGTTGGGCAGCCGCTAAACACTAAGTGTCCGCTCAGCTGATAATTATTTAAAAAATAATTAAAAAACTATTATTTTTAAAATATTTTCTCCATTGGGTAAAACATTCTTCCCCAGGGCTTTGGGAATGTAATTTGCGCGCCATAAACGTAGGGAGCCGAACTTTCGGGGAACTCCCCAACTCCCCAAGCCAAAGCACAGTGTGCGATCCCCCAAGGCTTGGAGAACTGACAGCCAGGGCTGCCGCAAGCCGCACTCTGGCCTAAATGACCATCCTTGGCCACTCAGTTACGACATCCAGGGGTGTTCGGGTCTAGGCAAATTTCTCGAACACTGCCAACAACTATGATTACGGTCAAGTTACCACGGTACCACCTTGTCCACCTGTAACAGCTCCTTTAATAGCAAGTTATATCCAAAATTTACAAATGACCACCTGCATTAATTCAACTTTTCAGAGAATAAGATATCTACTGCTATCGGCATTTATCTACTTGGAGTCATCCTTCCTTCCATTAACCACAGCTCTGAAACATGTTTGACCAGCCAAGCACCGGCAGGCAGCAAATGATACTACAATATTTTTTCTGTCAATACATACATTGGCGGACAATCATCTCAGGCCAGGCCCATAATCAGATTCTAACCAAACGATGTACTCCAGCAAAGCAAAAGACAAATCTACCTTGCATTCAAATCCAACACGCCTCCCTCCGGCCAGTCACTCTGGATACCTCCATCTCCATTTTCAGTTTCATCATCATTCAGGAAGTCCTCGGAGGGCTCTTTATCATCCTTATGTACATTGCTTCCCCATCCATTCACAATGTCATCATGATGGAAGCCATGGTCTGGTTCTCCCACGTCAGAACCGATCGGGATATTGCCTCGAGAGCCAAGAGCACTTGCTCTGATTGGGCCTCGGACCACCATATCGGCATTAGCTTGTGATTCTGCACGAGCTTGCTCCGCGCGAACCATGGCAGCCATCCTCATATTGGCTTCATGGGTCTCTTGAGTGGACTTTTGCCTTGAATCCATTTCAGCTCTCAATTCAAGCAGCGCTCGCTTCTCTTCCTGTAGGAGCAATTGCTCAGTCATCAACTTCTCCTCTGTCCTGAACTCTCCGAGGCAGCGTTTACGTGAAATGATGTTGAATGCGAGAACTTGTTTCTCGAATGTAGCAGTGAACTCAGCTACTTTAGCAGCAATGTTGTGGTCCCATTGCTGAGAGCGAGAAAGGACTTGCCCATTAGATGCGGAATCAAGGATCTTGTCATCTTCCTCTGCTTCGTAGTCTGCTACCACATGATAAGGTAGTAACCTATACAAAAGAAAAAAAGTAACCTATACAAATCCACAACAGACAGGAAAAGCAAATGAAATAGTTTCAATCGATATGTTCTCATGCAAGCTTTATTTCATGTAAGAAGATTAGCAAACAAGCAGAGCACGGACACAAAAGTCTTCTATTTATGTCTCCGACCATCAATGTGAGATCAAAATGCTTTGCACCATTTTTCAGATGCATATCATGGAGAGCATAATCATACCATACATCAAGACAGCCCAAAAAGAACAACTTAGAGGGCAAAAAACAATGGTGATTCTTCTTATCTGATGCTTCCTCAACAATAAAGCAGAAAAAGAATTGCTCATATACCTATGGTTTCATCAATGTTTCTGCTACCGCGAAATTAATAATTGTTAACCATTGAAAGCCGAGGTTAACTTGTTTCTATTCTCTAGCTACGACTAAAATACGCCATGAAAGATTAATTATGAGCAGCCAGATAATTATTCCCATGAAACATTCGCTCAACGCCGAGCTAGAAGTGTATTGGCTGTATTTCGCAACAGTGTAAATGATTATCACATAGAGTATTCTCCTCATATGTCTGCACACAGCAGAAAATACCCGGATAGAAGTGTACTACATGTTCTACCAGCTTTTTTTGTGGATCATTGAACACGATTGGTTTTGCAGTGGAATCCATGTGTACAGATTGAAATGAACAATGCGAATCCATCAAAAGATCAAAAGAATTAACAATTGAAAAGTACCTTTCACAGGCGTCTTCGAGGGACGAGAAAGGGCGCTTAAAGTCGGGATGACAGACCCTCCAGGCATCCTGATACGCCATCTGCAGTGAAGCCTTGTGGTGGGGCAGTTGTTGCTGCAGCAAATTATTGTTGGTTGCCGCGGGTGCAGTTGCAGAAGGAACAGGGTTAGGGTTGGGAGTACGATTGGGGCTAGAGTTCATCTGGACGGGAATAAACAGCTGGGAATTGGAATTAGGGTTCAGAGGGCGATGATTGATGAGCGAATGCTGCGGCCGGAGATGCGCGTCGATGTTGGATGGAAATCGGGTTATGGCGTCCTTTTGCCGTTGCATCTGGTGATGCATCATGAGCTGCTGCTGCATTAATTGCTGCTGCGACATCGCCGCCTTGCCGTCTTCCATGGCCGTACTTGCTGGTTTTCTCTCGCTCTCCGGTGGTCTTGAATCGGAAAATGAAATGGAAATTATCAAGTCTAAAATGGATATATTATATAATTTTTAGAGTAATTAATTAGAAAAATAGTACATTTATTCAAAATATTTTTACTCAATTGAATACAGGTATTAAAACTATGTCGTTTGAAAAGAAAAAAATTAACAAATTAATGAAAAACTACGTCATTTTGATATCTGCACTCAATTGAGTACAAATATTTTGAGTAAACCTAATTTTTTTATTTTAATTATGTGGAATTGTCCTTTTGATTTATATACTTAATTAAATATACAAACAATAACTATGTGTACCATTATTCTAATTTTTAACCGTTCATTTTTTTTGAAGTATTTATAAATAAATAATATATTGATTTTTCGGGAGCGGTTCATATGGTCAGTCTGTGCTAAATATTTCCTTTGAGTGCACAATTTTTGCATGACACCATTCATTTTTTAAATTAGTTCCAAAATTGAAAAATTTATACATAGGACATGAAAAGTCTCATGTTCCGTCACGGTCATGGCGACTTCATCGTCAGGATTTCTATAGAATAATACTACTTGTACCCTCTTTTTAGACCTCATTTTTAAACTCTCTTATGTGGCAAGCGTCACAACCACACTTTTTATGTGTGATTTTTTTATTAAGCGGTTGTGATGCTTGCCACATAAAGGAATTTAAAAATGGAGTACATGTAGCATTACTCATTTCTAAAACGCTACTAAATACTACTTAAGGGAGTTTAAAAATGAGTACATGTAGCATTACTCATTTCTATTACGCTACTAAATACTACTTAGACCAAGGGGAAAGGAATTTCAAAATTCTCGATGATAAAGTCGTTAAAATTGTGTTGGAACTTATGGCTTTTCATCTCCTATGTATAAAATTTTTAATTATGTAACCAATTTTGAAAATGAATAGTGCAACGCAAAAATTATGCAACCTAAATTAAATACCCACCCTATAAAGATATCCCTTGATTTCAAGGCACAACTATTATTTTTTTCGATAACGAAGAGAAACCTAACAAAGTAGGTAAACCCAATGTCCTACTGTAATAGTGACGATTTGAATCGATAACATTTCACTGTAATTGTTTTATTTCACATATCATATTTATGGGCAATCTTCATGTGTACAATCTTTGCGTGTACAACTCGTGTACAATTTGTGTATGGCACTAGCCGTTTTCGAAATTGGTCGCACTATTGGAAAGCTTATATATTGTAGATGAAAATCCCCATACTTTGATCCGATTTTCGACGGCTTCATCACCGGAAATTTCTAAAACCCTATTTAGGACTACTTGGGAAAATGTGAAACTAAATTAAACAGTGATAAAGTCGTCGAAACCGGACCAAAGCATGGAAATTTTCATCTACAATGTATAAACTTTCCAATGGTGCGACCAATTTCGAAAATAAATGATGACAAACATAAATTATACACCAATTGTACGTGCCAACATCATACACATTGAAAATTTCGGTCATATTTATTATATATATACTAGGATAATACCCGTGGCTAAAGCCACGGTCCGTGATTTGAATATGCTAAATTCCAAATACAAACATTATCTTGTTTGTTACGAAATAATCAAAATAAATACTTATTCTGGTAATGTTCAGAATAATTTATGAATGCACATCACATTATAATAATACTTCAAGATACACAACATTCGTCAGGGTATTTGCATAGTCTTCAGATAATAAAATATTGATTCGATCAGAGGATGTGACTCTAGATAATGTCATGTACGTCTATACATGTTTAAATACTGGAGTGTTGAAGTCGGAAAATGTTGTATACCACGACCCCCCACGGCCCACGACCCCACGGCTCACTCACATGTTGGTGTGTGGGACTCACACACACCAACATATATGTGTGCAGGTGACACGGTCGTGAGTCGTGTATGTTTTGGGAGGTCATGGGATATAGTGCCTCTCGTTGAAGTCAACCCCAACATATCTTACATATTGTCCATGTACTTTATTGTCGTTATATCGTATGCCAGGTCAATGAGACATTATTGTCTCGAATCGGTCGTTGAAGGTGTAAGTGAAATTTTCTGTATGAATTCTAAATTTCTGGTCCTTTCACCTGTAAGAATCCTTGCTTCAATGACATGACTACGACATCTTTCACTCGTCATTGTTGTATCAACGCACAGTCCGTTTCGAGGGACTATATTTCGAAGTAGCATTATCGGACTTTCCACTTCTGTTCCAAGCAAAACAGGGGCAATCCTGAATGATTCAGTGAGTTCAGATACTCACTTGGAAGCGATTAATTACGATAGAATCCTGATACTCATCTTCTGATATTTTATCCGTCGCCAAGTAAGTATACGTTCTCCAGGGACAACATCTAATGTCAGTGCATTTATGCGACTAACATCATCATTCCTAGCTGCAATGATCATTCTTTCTATTAGATAGGATGGTATCGATATGCCAGAGTTGTCAAGATCTGGATTGATAGTTTGTACTAATTCTTTTATATCCTTATACTTCGGATATGCATAAGTCAGAATCAAATGAATTTGACTCGACTTGTGAAGAGTAAGTTGATATAAATTTATTTTGTAATAGAGTAAACATGATATTGAAATTAAAATTCGAAAACAGTAACTTTGTTACCCAAAGATAATATTCTACATAGCTAGCTTAATATCCGTAGTTGAAGCCCAATGAAGATGTTAAATCCACAAATTGAAATATATTTACATGCATGTATGCCGTTCAAGCCTTATTGAGGCGTTTTGGTTGTTGTGTATTTTATTATTTTGGCTTTTGGTTCCAATGTATTTAAAAATATATTTACGTGCATAAATGAAAATATAAAAAATTTAAATGATATTTTTCAGTATATTTTGGTTGTGTTTGAAAACAATCAATAGTATCAACCCGCAGACACTTTATCAAACATTTACACATTAGCAATATTCTTTTCGGGTAAGTGTAATAAATGTCATTGCAGTGGAAGATCCAAGATAAATATGATAAATTTATTACACAAAACATCGATAATGATCACATTGCAATAAACTTAGTGTGTTTTATGTTTGAAATCACTTTATACAATCAAGAACGAATAAAATGTACTAACATTCTACAAATGGTTGACTTTGATTCTATACTGAACTTCACAAAAAATATCTGCGATGCAACAATGTGAGCTATAGTGCAGTATATCCGTTGTTGATCCTGCAAGATTAAAAAAAAGAAATGCGATATGTTAAATAATAAGGATATAAATGTAGGTGCTGGTGAAAAGTGTATCAATGTTAAACCCACTTAAAATAACATATATTTGTGATAAGCTTGTGCTAAATCCGAAAGTTAAATCTGCAAACCCCATCATTGTTATATAAGCCTTAGAAAGTACTTGGTAAATGAAGCACGGGTAGGAACTTAAATTCTATTATGAAGGCCAAATGATCACTCATTAAATGGAGACCAAGTAACAAACCTCAGGAAGTTATATGTTGCCCAGACAACAAATGCAATACATTTGATCCAATTCTCATAAGCAACTAAAAATCAAATACTTGGCTATTCCTTGATAATTCTTTCCAATTTTCGTCATGTCACATAACCTGAAAACTCTGTTTTGCTCAGAACGTAGACAGGAAAAGAGAGACTGCAGAGTCTCATAAGGGCCTAAAACAACCGATGAGCAACCAATTGCAGGAATGAAAAACATGTAATTGCATGTACAGGTACAAAGGGGAGAGTCACATATATTGATTTAGTAAATGTAAACTGAAATTACCATATGCAGTATAACATGTATCTTGAGGGTCTTCACTGTAATATAATCGTACATCCCAAGTCAAACAGACATGTACAGAAATGTCTATCGTCAAGCAATAACATGCTTAAAGAAACATGAATTATTGGTATGCTAATGCTATGAACGCGTTGAACTATTGGCATTGCATATGTAACATACTAATCTAGTAGTTGCTTGCTGGAAGAACTTGAACGTAAGAGTTGTTAGGTACTTGGCCTCATTAAAAAAAATTCATGATAATATAAGCTACAAAAGAAATCCTTACCCTAAAACACGTCTTTCTTCGTACACTAAACATGTAGTAACTTCCCTTCACTACTTGAATGAAGATATTGAGAAAACCGGTCCTTTTCGCGTTCCAAACATTCCACATGTTGGATTCTGAAGATGATTAAATAGATAATGAGGCAATTATCTACAGGAAAAGTGTACATGTTAGCCACTTAAAGAAATGGAGAACAAATATAAAAGAAAACAATTACTTTCAGCATATAATCAGGACATGAATCATATATGATTCAATTAAAAGCTGAGTAGTAAGTGGCATCATTTTTCAACAATGCCAGTTGCATGTAAATGAGATATTCCGATAAGTAAGATACAAAAAGAAAAGTGAAATAAAACATATACCAGCAATATAAATTCAGATTGTAAACTATAGACTAAGTGAACAAACGCAGTGAGTTATAATCACATCTCTACAAAGCCAACAAATCTGGTTGCTGATTAGCAGAAGAAAATTCAAAGAAAAAAAGTTAGAGCAGAAAATAACATGAAACGTTTCTGAGATGAATAAAGGTGATGAGCCAATAAAAACATTCAAACGAAAAGGGAACACAATAGGAGGTTCTTAAAAACAACCGCTAGACCTGTGTGTTTATTTGTTCTTCCATAAATCATTATGGGTCGAGGACTCGAGTCTTCTTCTTCATTTGAGTTTAAGCTCACACTCACCTTCATTCTCGTGGATCAATCTATCTTCAAAATCTAAATGTAGAAGATCAGTGACACTCGTTTAACTACTTCAGATAGAGATGTCGAAAATATAATCAATTCTACAACTGTCTAACCCATCAAACATAAGGAAGCGCAAAATTTATAACAAATTCTGTGAATTGAGGAGCACCAATCTCAAATATGTATTCGATAGTAAAGCAACTAAATGTTTATTAAAAAAATTAGAAAGCTTATAGTCCCGCCGAACGCTAGATAGGTAGAGCGATGGAGCTTAACATCAGTAAACCATAGAGAGTCATTGAATGACATTTTTTGTACTAATTTCGATTGGACCGCATCCACTCCAAGAAGACAAAGAGTGTGTTTTTGTTCCTTCAACTTCTTCAACAAAACAGGGAAACAAAAGCAAAAAAAGAAAAGAAATTTGGCCACACAATCGAGGAAAGTGGAGAAATGAATTGACTTTCACTATGCTACTTTCCCCGATTGAACTTTGGATCTACAGCAATAAAACCAATGATAATAAAAAAAATATACACCTCAAATTCTAATCTTTTTCAAGAACAAAACATAAGGAGAAGCAGAATAGAGAGACACCGATTGCCAACCGCATGGTAACCATTTACATCTAAGTTTAGTCTGCTGGTTCAAGAGGGAAACATCACGTTCAGTGGAACTGCACTGGCTTGAGAGGTAGGCAAAAATGATTAGATCATCTGCTAACCGTTACGGCCGGAGGGATTGGATCAAATCCATTTGAAAATTAACGAAATAGATTTGGTGGGCTGAAGAGTTATCAGATGGGAAATTCGATTTTGAGGAGAGAAATCATGCTTGGGGAAGCAAAATCGCTGAAGAGTTATCAGTTTTTGAGTACAGAACTCCTGGTTGAAGCAAATTTGTTTGCTGTGGTCACTCTGGATCTTATAAAATCTGTACCCTAGCAGAAGAACGGGGTATAAATCTGATTTGGTGAGGTGGCAAACGTGGGGTGTGGGGTAGGGGCAAAATTGAATGCACACGTGGCGAAATTTTAGTTTTTGTTGCTGACATGCACCTCCCTGTTTTTATATATAGATATGTTCTGTTAGCGGAGAGAACTAAATTCCCCCAAGTTCTGCAAGTTTGAATTTCAAAAACTGAGTTCTGCAAATGACTACTCCAATGGCGGATATCAAGGGTTTCTATCGACAGAAGAAGAAATCTGGCATCTCAAAGGCAAAGACAACTCCGAAGCCTAAGCACACATCCTCGCCGAAGCACGCGGCCTTATTCGGCTCCGACGTTGTTCAGTCTCCCGCTCTCATCGTACACGGTTCTCCCGATCTACAAGGTCTTGCCTCTCCTGCTATTCTTAATTTTATTGCATCCTTAAAACAGATAGACTTCCTGCTTCGTTTGCTTTCTTTGATCATTTTTACTAGTGGAGGAACCCTAAGTTAAGATTGTTTGTTGCTACCTCCGATTACTTCACTCTGTTCCAAAGCTCGCTTTTCTAGATCAAATTCTTGTTTCCATTCATTACTTGATATACACTTCGGTTTCCATTTCAACCTTTTGCAGCTTTCTCTGATCACGTATTTTATATGAGAAATGAACGATTTGTGAAACAATTGGATGTGACAGTCATATGATTGACGTATTTATTAATGAAACAGATGATTATGGCAGAGATGAGGAAGTTTTACGAGGATTCGACATGAACATGGCATATGGACCATGCCTTGGTATGAGCAGGCTGGCCCGTTGGGAGCGTGCATATGCATTAGGCTTACACCCTTCAAAAGACATCAAAGATCTTCTCATAACCGGCAAAAGAAACATGGATTGTTTATGGGAAGGTCGAGTTTGAACTGTATGAACGTTTGTTGTATGCTAATTGCTACTGCCTTGTAGCAAGTCCCTATATGTATTCTCTCTATCTATCTCTGTCTTCTGTGATGATTGGGAATGGAAGTAAGTGCCTGTTTGCAAGTTCTTTCTTAAAAGTAACTTTTGGATTTTCAATCGCAGAAGTCCCTTAAGTTTTCATATTGTCTACGCTCAAGTTCTACATAAGGATGTGGCTGCATTGCCATTTTGAAGATGTTTGTTTTCCCCCTCATTGTCAAGCATGTGTAGCCAGCCCCTTGCTAGCTTTGTAATCTTGATTTCAACTCGATCAAGAACTATAATATGCATTTTGTCTTTCTGGGTTGCTTCATTATGTGTTGTGTGCTCCTTTACCGGCTTACACGGATCAAGAAATGTGATGTATTGAATCATAGTACTGCAATCGTAATATTCTCAATATGATCGGCCTGTTTTTGTACATATTCTGCTGAGTTCCTCTACTACTACCTCCTTGTCGAATGTCGAGTATTATAATGTGACATATGAAATTGGACAGACTGAGGGATCATCTCATTAAAGATGTGTATCTCAGGCAGGTATATAATGCTACAAGAAGTTCTCATAAAACGTCTTTAAGACGGAAAAAACACAATTTCTTTCATAAACTGATTAATAAACTCCTGGATGTTAAAAGGATCCAAGAAGTCAATTGCATATTTTAGGAGCTCATACCTGATACATGATTATAAGAAAATGCTACTGAGTTTCGAGGTGTTAAGAAACATGAGTTTGCTCGACACTAATAGTTATTCCGTTGAGAACTTACAGATTAGTATCAAGCAGCTCAAAGACGATGCATAAGTGATTTTGATACTTAAAATGCATTCGAACGATGTGATACTTATTCTCAGGATCAAGCGTCTCATTTAACTAGAAAGGAAGACAAAAATGACTGAACATTCAGGAACTTTTGTCTTCAGAAAAGATCAGATAAAATGAAATACTACTACTTAAGGAATTTTACTTTTGATAGAATAGATACTTCAACAACTGCCTGTTGGTAATAAGCAGGTGAATTCTTGATTATCTTCACAGCAACAAAAAAAATTTGCTTCCGCAAGCCAGCATTTGGCAACCTGACCAAGAATGCCCTTGACAATGTACCTAGCGAAAGAAAATGTAGATAGTGTTTCCTGGCATTTAACACTAAACTTACACCTCCAAACAGCACAGACGAGGAGAATAGCAAGGAAAATTGGAGAAATTGTGCAGATGATACACAATAGCTTCTTTGACTTAAAGACTAAAAGTTCCGGACTTAGAACTCAGATACTGGGTTGCAACGAAAGGGATGGTACAATCCTCTAGCAAATTCAATGAATTCACCAGAAGATTGTAATCCCATCCTCATGTAAGAAGTAGTAGTGTAGGAAAATGACAATTTTCTCAACCTTTTACCGAATAACAAACTTGCAAGAAGTGAG
>JAOYMZ010066035.1:0-12589 GCA_025802335.1 Pinguicula primuliflora
AGCAATACTTCTCTCTTGTCTCAAGCAATCACAATCAGAAAAGTGAAACATTCTGATCAACTGCAAATTTGAAGGAGCAAAAAATTCTTCGCACCCAAATAGCATTGAAATTGGAAGAAAAAATTAGATACTGGCCAAAAAGAATACTGATTACCTTTCCTCTGTTTCCGACTTACCTTTCCTCTGTTCCCGATCAAACCTGTGAGCCTATTTCTTCCCGCTGGGAGAAAACTGCCATATCAAACCGCGGGATTGCAAAATCGTGGGATTTCAGTAGTTCCTGAAATGAAGCTCAGGGAACACCCAAAAGACATGGCAAATATTATTACCTAACTGGCAGCGGCGCAACTTCCGATTGTTCTTGGGTTGCAATCATTCGGGGAACCGCGATTGAGAGAATGTGGACCCGGATGCCACAATGAAGAAGGAATGGAGTGACGCCACCGTGAAGCGAACGACCCTCGGCGAAGAAGAGCAGAGCAAGACGACGATGTGAAATCTCGGTAAGAGGCGGGGAACTCAAAGCAGCGTCGGAGAGCAAAAGAGGGTTATACAGTCTATCAGCTAAACCTAGCGCTTGATGTATGAGCGAACAGAAAAATCGGTCCACGAACACAAAACTCAGCCAATGGAAGGTTGCGAACTCAGCGAACAGAAAACTCCACATGGGCTGGAGATGCTGCGTTTTGTTCTGCAAAAATCCTTCTTTTTGTGTCGTTTAGCATCGCCAATTATAGTATTGATAATAATAAATTAGATTTATGTATTTTTAAATATTATTTACGTATTTTATATTAATTTTATTTTTTGTATTTTTTGGATGAGCACCCCAATTTTGAAATTTTGGATTCATCCCTAATTTACATGTGGTTTTTTTGAATCCGATGATCTGGATGTAAATGTTGCTTCCGAATCCAATGATCGATGTAAATGATGGTGTGCTATTATTCTATTTTATTTTTAATGGTGTGCAATTTACCATCTTGAAACTTACCTTAAAATGATGTTTTTAATCCGTATATTACTCGTGCAACCGCAAGTCAAGGGCATATCATTGAATTAATGGTGCATTGCTTCTAGATGAAGTAGAAAATGAATTAATTGGGATGAATCATATAAATTGCATGTTACTCATTTTAAAGAGAACAATGTTGATCATTTGATCTGGAGCCATTTGCAAGTTTCCATTATTACATTTAACCACGGTCACAGCTCGCAAATGAATCGAAACAATGTGTCAACTCAAAGCAGTCTTGGATTGGAGAACGCTCAACCTTTAGTCAGCGTCAAAGATCTTGCTCGGAGATTCAGAAAGATGGCCCTGACAAAATCAAAATGTCAAATATATGTATAGTCGGTCTTTTGATCAATCATAGGGTGGACAATGTTGAACTACTATGGACAATATTGCAAATTCCATAACGTAAATCGAAATTAATCTTACCGTTGGAAAATTTATACATACGAAATCAAAATACTTATGTTTTAGGGTCCCGGCAATGAAGCAATTGGAACCCAATTAAGGACTACGTGAAAAGGTGAAACAAAATTAACGATGACTAAGTCATTATAACCGTTACAAAGCATGGTACTTTTGATCTCCTATGTATAAAATTTCTAAAGATATAACCAATTTCGATTTTTGTTGTCGATTTGCAAAATTGTACACCACTATATGTAATATCAACTATAATGACAGCAGAAATTGTTTCCTGAGGAACCAAATATCGTACCAGAAACATGCGACGATGCTTTGGACAATGACTCGGAATTGGAGAGGAACATACTGATGATTTATCCAGCCAACAACAGGCCAGAACTGCAAAACATGGAGGAAGAAGTACATCAACTTCTCAAGATGGGATTCCTTTTACCTACCAGTGTTCCCATGATGCAGTGATTGCAAAGGGATGTTTATGTGAAATGTCGTGTTCACTAGACATTAAGTAATGCCAAGGAAATAACTGGAGCTTTTCTGATAGAGAACGAGGAAAAAGCTTTTATAACGAAACATATCAAATGTAGCTTACACTCCATGCGGCATACTGCACTGCAGGATATTCCTTCTTGAGTTTTGATTTCACGTGAATCCAGGGTCGACCTGTTATAGATTGCACCTCAGATTACAACTCAAGCCAAGATTATCTTTGTTGTATACAATGATTCAACTAGAGCTGGAATAATACTCTCACCCTCAATGACCAGCCCATAGTACAGCATGAAAAAGAAGTTGTTCCATGGAGAAGATGTGAGTTGCTCCAGAACCACCTGAGTACATTGCAATCTGCATTTAGCATTCTCTGTCTTCTTGATGATTGTTTTTTAGCAGTATCGCTCCAATCATGGTTTAGTGAGAGTAATGGAGATAAATATAGATAAGGGGAAATGATGAAAATCAAGACATGAGATTGAAAGGAACATTGCGATGGAGAATACCTTCTTGGCAACTGTTTTTGTGTCCTTCTTCCCCTTGAAAATTTTATCCAGCAATATATGATAATAGTGCCCAAATGGACCAAGGTAAGCAGCACCAAATAGCTGCACACTCATATTTGGAGCTAAGTACAATTGTAGATAAAATAGTGCATAACTTAGTTTGCAAGTAGACCGGAAGAGGAGCTCACTGCATAGTGTGCAGTGCCCTCGTGGCACTAGAGATTGGCCGGTCAGCAGACCCGCGCAAAGGTGTTGAAAACCGACCTATCTAACACACCAATACCGCAGTGCCACATGTGCACTGCATAGTGTGCGGTGAGTTACATCACCTCACACCACAGATCCAAGCAGACGGGCTCATGTTTGATTTAAGAGTTGCAAGTGCAACCAATCGAATTGTGGTATATAAATAATACTTTTATGATGAGATTTTTTTTAATATGAGGACTTCTGACTCGAAACTCGACCTATTCAGGGAAACCATTTTACCAATAAACTGTGCGTTGTCATATTAAAATAATACTTTTAAATAGATATTTTTCTGGGGTGGGTGGAGTGGTCCTATGCTTCTTTCTTGCCGGTCCATAACCAATGCATAACAGGGACCATCTCTCAACTACAACTAACCAGCAAGAGATTGAACTGCATTTCTAAAATTACCAGTTTTAGTCATACTTTTGATCAATGAAAGGCGTTTCATTCTAGAAGGTAAGGATCATTAACGCCTTATTTAAGCTAAAAATGCTCAGTTATCCAACTTTACTCTATATAACTCCACACTCACAGGTCATGACTTCAAATTAATATTCTATAAGTGTAGATCGTCTTATTCTTCGGGGAAGACAAATATGGATAATTCCTCAGAAATCGTTATACTGTATATGAACTAATACCACTTTCAGAAGAAGGCGTTTGAGCTGAAGTTTCTGAATCCCGGAAAGCTTTTGTGCCGCAATATCACTGAGGGCAGATAAAAAACCTGCCGTGATTACCTATAAACAAGCATAAGCACAATAAATTCAATACTTCAAAACACATTAATAAAAGATCTAATCTAGCAACTTGATTGACAAAACCAATCACGAGTGGACTTTTCTACCTAAAGTCCCACCTTCCCTTCTCCCAAAACTACACAGCCCATGACAAATTTTCCTGATCAAACACGGAAAAACAAAACCACCCCTGATTTCAGTTTCTGATAATGGTTAAAAATGATTTCCGGATGAAATCTGAGCTCAAAACAGTTTCATAAAGCAAACAATTCTGGGGGAAATAAAACAAACACATGGAGTACTCAGGCGGAACCAAATAAAAGATTGGGTAATTGAGAGAGCTGAGACCTTGGTTCTCAAAGGGTGTGTCTGTAGCTGACCCAAATACTGCTGCAAACCCTTCTTCGCTACTGATCCCATGTCGTCTTTCTTCCCTCTCTCGTTTTTTCTGGTCAAATCCAAGAGAGCAGGAAAATGCACGTTTAACCGACGACTCTGTTCCTTTAAATAACTCGTCCGACTCTAGAATCCTAATGGTGAACTTTTGGACAAAGATATTTTTTGTTTGGTTGTGGTACTGGATTGTGTCCATTTGTTAGGTTTGATTTTAAATATATCAATGGGAGCTTTCGTGATCGAACCATTTTTTCGTAGTAGCATTCATTTTTTAAATTGATTGCATTATTAGAAAGTTTATACATTATAGATTAAAATTCTCATGCTTTGGTCCGGTTCCGATTACTTCGTCGCCGGAAATTTTTAAAATTCCATTTAGGACTACTTTACCCAAGAGAAAAATGTGAAACTAAATTAAACGGTGATAAAGTCGTCGAAACCGGACCAAAGTATGAGGATTTTCATCTACAACGTATAAGCTTTCCAATGGTGCGATCAATTTTAAAAAAAGATGGTGCTACGAAAACCCTACCGATGACTAAACCCTAAATTGTCCACACGAATGAAAAACTGTTCATCACAAAACTGACCCCACGAAGCATTCTGTATATCTATGTGTATAATTTTTTTAGCAATGCTAAATATATGTATAGACTATAGCATAGGGCTGATCGTGTGGACTGCCCTATGTTGTCAACTTTTTTTGCATACTTTTTATGTATGACTAACGAAACAATAATAAGAACAATTACACATAAAATAAATGTGTTAAACTTAAAAATTTCAATTATAATAAAAGTGTTAAAAATATCATTGATCATATATAATTATATATGAAAAATTATATCTGTATTATTACTTTTTTATATAAATATTTTGATTGAAAATTTGACGGTTATATGTTGAATAATGCAAGCTGTACAGATTTTTTATCCAGAAAATTCTGGACAACTAGTAAAAAATATTAATATAAAATATTAAAAAATAAAAATAGGCTTATTCGGAAAATTTTCATGGCGGATATGTTTAGATTGGTTAAGTGTATAATGGCGTATTTATGTTGACATTTTGAGGGATTTAACGATGTAGGTTCAATTTGAAAGAAGAGAACAAGAATGCAAATGTGCACGAACTGAATTGTTATTTCTTACTCAATCAACTCTTGTGTACAATCATATATAGATAGTATGCTAGAATCCTAGATGGTAGTGATTCTCCTACCATGTATATCCTATACAATCTTTCCATACATATCCAAACAACCTTTGACTAAATCTTGTGTTTATGATTCTTTGATCTCCTTAGCACCTCCCCTCAAGCTAGGGGTAGAGACCGAACTGTTAGCTTGTCTCTTAGATCCAAGAAGCGAGAAGTGCCCAATCCTTTAGTAAAGATGTCTGCAACCTGGTCCCTTGTAGAGATGTACTTGAGCTAAACCAAACCAAACAAACCAGTATATCCCGCCCTTAAGCAGGATCTGGGGAGGGTGGGATGTACGCAATCATACCCCCACCACTAGGGCGGGGAGATTATTTTCGTGAAGACCCCCAACTCAAAAAAAAAACAATAATAATAATAATAAAACTAATAATAATAAAATAGATGACGAACAAACTACATAATTTCATAATAAAACCCTACGTACATATCAGAATAAATGAATGCCTACACAGATAACGAACAAACTATATAACTGCATTCTACTCTTACTAGATGGCATACAATTACATGCACCCTATACACTAGTATGTCCCACTTATTTCTATCAGTCTAAAGGTTAATAAGCAAACAAATACCCCCTATATGGTCTTATGTATCTCTAACCATAATATGGTGTCTCCAATTCGTCCTATCAGAGGTAACGTCATCGGAGAGGTTTAATCCTTTTCAAAATCTAGCCGAATCTGCTCATCTCATGTCCTCTTAGGTCTCTCCCGCCCTCGTCGTCCTTCGACTTGTAATCTTTATGCTCTCCTGACTGGCTCATCCAAACTCCTTCTGTGTACATGTCCAAACCATCGCAACCTTCCCTCTCTCAGTTTAGCACTTATAGGTGAGACACCGAGAGATGTACCTGAGTTGAATATCCTTATTCTACATCTTTTCACGAACAAAGTGATAGTCAACTTCTATATGCTTTGTATGAGAATGGAAAATGGGATTCGAGGCCAGAAACATGACACCCATGTTATCACACCTGATCACAGGAGTATGAGACAATATTATGTGGAGATATTTGAGCATCATTCGTGTCCAATACATATCAGCTGTAGTGTGAGCTAGAGCTCGATACTCAACATCGGTACTAGACCGAGCTACGATATTCTGCTTCTTTACTGTCCAAGATATGAGATTGGAACCCCAAAAGACAACAAAACCTGAAGTAGAGCGACGGTCTTGTCTATCTCCTGCCCAATTGGCATCACAAAATGCCTCAAGTGTAAGAAAAGATGAGGCAACTTTGGTGAACAAAAGACCATGATTGATGGATCCCTCAAGATAATGAAGTATACGCTTGACTGCTTGCCAGTGACATGAAAAGGGCACTTGGAGATGTTGACACAACTGATTAACCTGAAAAGTAATCGCTGGTCGAGTTAGAGTGCAGTACTGTAGAGCTTCTACTGTACTCCGATACACAGTAATCTCTTAAGGAGAGAAAGGATCTCCTGTCAAATCCTTAGTTCGAGTGTCAGTAAAGGATGATGACTGCATTGACTTTTCCCCAACCATCTTTGTTTTCTCCGATAACTCATAGATGTACTTGCTCTACCTAATATGTAGACATGTGTTGTCTCGTGTTACATGCATCCTAAAGAAGTAGCTGAGCTCTCCCATATCACGAAGTTTAAACTGAGACTAGAGGAATTCGACTAATGCATCAATCACTCTCTAGTGTGTTTCAGTAATCAAGATACCATCAACGTACACAAGAACGTAGACATGATCATTGGACTGATGAAATGTGAATAAGGAGGTATCCAGCTGGGAGCACTGAAAGCCATATGCAAGGAAACTATTGGATAACTTGACATACCATGCCCGGAAAGCCTACTTAAGATCATAGGGAGCCTTATGCAGACGACAAACATGATCTGGATGAACAGATGAAACAAAGCCGACTAGTTGCTCTATATATACCTCCTCCAGAAGAACACCATTCAAAAAGGCATTAGAAACATCAACCTGGCAGATCGACCAACTGAACTGTACTGACAGCTAGAGTAGGATGCGAATAGTAGATGGTTTAATGACAGGGATGAAAGTCTCCTCATAATCAAGACCGTATGTCTGCTCAAAGCCACGGAGCCTTATAATGTTTTACAGACCCATCAGACTTGGTTTTGATATTGTAGACCCACTTATTCCGAATGATGTTATGATTTGTCGACTGGGGATAGAGAGATTACGTTGAATTAACAATTAATGCATCATATTCCTCTTTCATAGCAGCACACCATTCCACAGAGGACTTAGCCTGTAGGTAAGTGGATGGTTCTCGAGGAATCTATACACTTGTTATAGCACATACAAGATACTTTGATGCATATTACATATTATAGTCAGAAAAGGATTTGGGTTTGAAAGACCCAATTTGACTACGAGTGACAGGGCATGACGAATTATGTGGGATAACATAACTGCTAGGATCTGAAGGTGAAGGTATCTTTATATCTGAGCTACCACGTGGCGAATACAATTCGATTGACCATCCCGAGGGTAGACTGGATCCTAAGTTAGCAGCTGGGTCAAGGCCCAAAAACATACCACCTGTTGTCTCGGGAGCAATCTCCACCAGAGAGGCCAGTTCAACGAGTGAGCCACATGGCAAGTCTGTAATAGAGGTTACCCATGTGTCATCCATTAATTGCGTCACAAGGATAGGTGGGTCAAGGCCTGACGGCATACCACCAGCTATGACATGACTAATGAATGACACAGGGTCTGAAACTGAAGATGATGAAAAATCTGGCACATGTGCATGCAAAGGTGAAATATGAATACTTGAGGGAGGCTGCAATGCAGATGAGGCTGCGCCAGTAGAGGCCGTGTTAATGGCCGAACCAGTAATACCCAGAAAACTTCCCTCATCAAAAATGACATTTCAGGATATGTAAACACATTGAGTGAGAGGTTCATAGCATTTATATCCTTTGTGTTTAGTATTATAACCTAAGAACACGCAATTTTTCTTCGAAACATATATTTTGTCATGTTATATGGACGTAACAGGGGATAACATGCACAGTCAAACACTCTAAACAAGGAATAATCAGGAATGATACCGTAAAGTAAAGAGAATGGGCTGTCATAACCAAGCAGAGGCGTAGGTAAACGATTAATGATATAATTGGCAGTAAACATAGCATCGAGCCAAAAAGTAAGAGGTAAGTGTGCTCTAGATAAGAGGCACAAACTCATATCTGCCAAATGACGACGCTTACGTTCAGCCACTCCATTTTGTTGTGATGTGTGTGGATAGGATATTCGGTCCATTATTCCATGTTTGGTCAAAAAGGACTTAAAGATATTCAACACATACTCACCACCACTATTACTTTGAAATTATTGGATTTTCCTAGAAAACTAATTTTCCACAAGTGCTTTAAATTCAAAAAAACATTTGAAAATGCCAGATTTGTGAATAAGTGAATATAACCATGAAAAACGCGAGAAATCATCAATGAACACGACATAATATCGAAAACCAGTGTTGGAAGAAAAAAAAGATGTCCATACATCAGAATGAATCAAATCCAATGGATACCTAGAATAGCATTCCGAGGAAACAAAAGGCAACTGTTTTCCCTTACCTAATTGACATGCTTCACAGAAATCTAAGAAACTAAAACCCGAGACAGATAATTTATTGAGTTGAACTAAACGACTAACTAATGAAGCAGTAAAGTGGCGTAATCTTTCATGTCCGTTATTAAATGATGCCTTCACACCAACCATACCCGTCAAAGCACACTTAAAATTTGAGGTATTCAACAGGTCCACTGGATACAGTCCATTGACACTAGGCCCTTGCAGGAGCGTCCTCCCCGTTTTGTTGTCCTTCACGAAGTAACCATATTTAGTCAAAACAAAGAAACAATTGTTATCCCAACAAAAATTATAAATGGAAAGCAACTTAGCAAATGCATTTGGACAATGAAAAACGTTAGAGAGAACAAGAGAACCAGATGGAGTGGGATATGTTAATGAGCCATTGTGCTGAATTTGCAGAGATTCTCCATTACCTACGGTCACCTTATTTCCTCCGGAGTAATATTCCTGCAATGAAAGATTAGTCAAATCATTAGTAATATGATTATTCGCCCCTGAGTCTGCAAACCAAACGCCATTATCAAGAGCTGCGTTAGACTGAGCTGCCATGACCATGAGTTCTGCAGGTGGGTGCCGGCCTTGAAACATGTAGTCCATACGATTGAAGCAGTCCAATGCAGTGTGACTAGTGGTGCCACAAATTTGGCAAGCATATGGGTTGGCCATGCTCACGTGACTGGTGGATTGCTCATATTGGGCCCAATTTTGGCCAGTAGACCTAGTTCCACTTTTAGAGTTGTCGTTTCACTGTCCTCAAAAACGATTTGGGCCAGAAACGGCTCCCTGTCACGACCCAGAAAATTTCGCGTGTCTCGGCCCACCATGCATTGGCCCACTTTGTCTAACATATCGCGCAGAATGAGTGAGCTGCTGGCCTGGATGTCCAGTTTTGCCCGAGAACTCATTGTTCCACCGAAGATATGAGTCATGGCCTGAAAAATCTAAATAACGGTGGAAACTTGCTGGATTCGAAGAGAATCGACCGCCGCAGCCTGAGTTGTATCTCCCTCGACCAGAATTTCGTCCCCCATAGTGACCTCCACTGGAGAAACGGTCACGACCTCCATGGTAGAATGCTCGATATGCTCGGGGGTCACCGAATTCGATCATATCCTTGGATGACCATAGTGCTACACTATCAATTTCCGAGGCAACAGGAACAGCGATAAGAGATTCATACATCAACAGTTCCCCTTCGAAATCATCCATTGAGAGCTGGGCAAGTCATCGAGCAAAAGAGATGTGCGGCACAAACATCTGAAATGCCGGTGAGAGTCTGCCAGCAATATAATCAATTAATTCATCGACAGTAACTGTTTGGCCAGCAGCAGATAATTCTGCTCGTTGTAACTTCGTAGATTGAAGGAAATTGGTGCAATTCTGCTAGCCCTGTTTGAGTTTTTGAAGTCATCGCTTCAAATCCAGAACTCTGGAGGCATTCTTTGGGGAAAAATGACAAGATAGCTTGTCCTACACAGCATGAGCGCTCGATAGTCCATAGGTTTCAGGAAGAACGGCCGCAGACAACGAGCCATTGATTAATGCTAGGACAAATTGATCTTTCCTGCACCATTCAACAAATTCTGGATTGATATTGGCCGGAGTCCCTTTCTGTTTTTCCTTTTCTATTTGTGGAAGAGTTGCAGCCAGACAGATTAGAGTACCATCAACTATTGGCATTAGATCGTAGCTTCGCAAAACAGGGACAATTTACGACATCCATGAAAGGTAATTATTCGACTCAAGTTTCACCGATACGGCTTGTGACAGATTGGGATAGGAGAAGGCCATCTGTATGTTTGCTGTATAACTCTTGATACTGGTTTTTTGTGTGTCTAAAGAAGACAGATTGTAGACAACATTGTTGCTGTTTGATGGCTATGAAGACGGGCACAAATCGAGTACACTTCGACTTAGTTCAATAAACTAGAATTCTTCAATGTTGTTGTTCGAAGGCCAAGGGAAGAATTAGATAAAAACTGTCTCGATTGAGCACAATTCAATCGAGTTTCAAGAGGACGTATCTCTTAATCTTACACTTAATTTAAGATCGATTTCTACTGCGTGCGCAACAATGGCTCTGATACCATGAAATTTTTTATATTAACTAGGACAACTCTAAATGTGAGTCAACAGCCACCCGGCCTATCGCACTCGAGTCAACAGGCTTTGAATAAATCGAGCCCAGGGACAACTGGGTCTCGTATATGCAGGTGTGCATGTAGAGGTTAAGTTGGTAGGAATGTGGGTGTCAACATTAAAACCTTAGGCCCAAGGTAATTGGTTCTCCCCACAATTCCTATTTAAACTACTTATCTCACACTTATACTTTTGGTGCGGGACAATAACTCTTTAACACTCCCTGTCAAGTCCTATTAGAATCACTACCATCTAGGACTCTAGCATCCTGTCTATATATGATTGTACACAAGAGTTGATTGAGTACGAAATAACAATTCCTGCACTTTTGCGTTCTTGTTCTCTTCTTATCATGGTATCAGAGCCAATAATAGTCTAACGATCGAATGGCCTGTGTACGCTTTCGCTCTTCTTCGGTGTGGCATTCAAATCCGACAAGGCTTTCCTAATCGGACTTTAGAGGGAGTGTTAAAGAGTTATTGTCCTACACCCAAAGTAAAATGTGAGATAAATAGTTTAAATAGAAATTGTGGGGAGAACCAATTACCTTGGGCCTAAGGTTTTAATGGTGACACCCACATTTCTACCAACTTAACCCCCACACGCACACCTGCATACACGAGACCCAGTTTTCTCTGGGCTTGATTTATTCAAAACCTGTTGATCCGAGTGTGATGGGCCGGGTGGTCGTTAACTCGCATTTAGAGCCGGCAGTTTATATAAAAATTATCACAGTTATGTTGGATGGTAAAATATTGTTGGTGCTGTTGAATCTGTTTAAAGTTTCATTTTAACACATTTATAGTTCTAATCTAGTTACTGATTTAGTGGGTGCTTGCAACTTCTTTAGAAAAATAGTTTTTGGCTTTTGACGGTTGAAAAGTCAGTTTGGAGTGTTTGCGAATTTTGCTTTTGTCGTTTGACTTTTGGCTTTTGCGGTGGAGAAGTCAAAAAAGCCTAAAAGTCAGAAGTATCTGTTGGGTTGCTTTTAGAGTGCTTTTGGTGGTGGCATTTTTGTAAATATTTAAAATATTTAATTTAAGACATTTTTACCCTCTTTTAATAATTCAATATTTTCAAATTGATAGATATTTTTGACATTTGTTAAATTTATGTTGCAAAAGTAACTTTTAAATTAATAGTATGCAAACACTGTATTTTGACTTTTGTTTTATTTTTTAAATAAAATTTTTAGCCGTCCTCCTCCACCAATAAAAGATAAAAACAAAAAAGAAAAGCAAATGAGAAAAAATTACAATCAAGATCCAGCTTTTTATCAGTTTCGAGTTCAAACTGTTGGTTTGTGCTCCTGCTTTTATCAGTTTTTGGGTTCAACCTGTAGATTTGCTGCCTTGGCTGGCTTACAGCATCTATCGCTGCTGATACAATTCATCCTTGGACAGAACCACCACAGCATGTATTCTTTCTCCAAGCATCTCAGCTCATGTCACAACAACCACACCCAGGCTGAATGCAAGCCTCATTCTTCTTGATTCACAGCTCCGCAATTCTTCCTGGTGTGTGATGATTTTCACCTTTGTTTTGGCTGCAACTCCAAACTCCCAGTACAGGAGCCAATCCGACCCCCATGAACATACAACACAAGGTACCAATGTTCAGATCAACCGGGGGGGATCAGTTCATCATAAGATCAACACAAACCGCAGGAGCAATCCAGCATCACAGAAATGGAGTTCCATTAATAGTTCTTGGAATAATACTGCAGTTTATCGAGAAGACGAGAACTTATCAACGATCGTGTAGCGCTGTGCCGTGGCCGTCACCACTGCCTT
>JAOYMZ010066046.1:0-12588 GCA_025802335.1 Pinguicula primuliflora
TTGACTTCCCTATTTTGAAAGATCACAAGATGAAAGAAAAGGGGAGTGGTATTTTTCTTCACTCAACCCTATTTTGAAAAGATTTTTTAAGTGATCAAAATGACAAGGAACTAAGAGCTATCCAATATAAAAAATTCTAAGCAATAAAATATCAATTCTCTACAATCAATGAAAGTAAGAGTCTGTTCTCTCCCTTCCCTCACCCAAGCATGTAATGTGCAAGAGTTATAAAATAAATACACTCAAATCTAGGTTAAGCCCTTCACCCTACATGTCGACTCTCCAAACAAGCCACAGTCCAGTGTGTAAAGTGTTGGCTCAAAATAGACATTCAAAGCAAAGATGCCAAAATACTAGTAAAAACTCAAGAATGCAAGTAGTCTATTTACCAAAAAATATGTCCTCTACCAATATTAGTCAATTCTTAATCAAGAAGCTCTAGCATCAAGAGGTTAAAAATAGAAAAAAAATTTAACGTGAAATTTAAAATACTAAAAACAAAAATAAAAGACTATCTAAAAGATGAAAAAACACATAGAAATGCATGAAAATTAAAAGGTCATACCCAAATGACCTTCCCCCTCCACACTTAAACAACATTACATCTTCGTGTGTTGGTTAAGTGTAAGGTACGGAAGCAATAACAAATAAGAAAATCATGCATAAGCAAACAATGTAAAAAGACATAAAAAGAGCAAGGAAAGAGACTATCCGAAAGAGCCTTCCTTGGAAGCTTTGCTCAAGCCCGGATCCCATGGAGCATTGTCACCTCTCGAGTATCCAATGATGGGCTTCACTCTATTCTCTTTCATTTTGAAGGTCTTTTTAGCCTTAGGATCCAAAAGCTCAACAAACCCTTCTTCAAGGACTTGGAGCACTATAAATGGCCCATGCCAACTGTGTGTGAAGTATGGAGAAGCTGCACAAATAGATGGAGTCAGAATAACATGTAAACCGGGGTCAAAGATCATACCTCTACTCGCTAGTGGGCTCGTCTCCACAATAACATTCTGAAGGGCAACCTTCCTCAGCTTCTCCTCATCTTCTTTCTTCTTCTCACTGGCAAGCGGTGAAATCCTTGGCTTCCAAGCCAACAGTCCCTCAAAAGGATCCAATGTAGTGTGTACCACTTCCACAACCTCAACCTTTTTGGTGATCCTCTTCGCAACTCTTCCTCTTACAAGTGCTTTCCTAAAAGGCTTAAAGATCATGAACTTAACTTCTTTCTCTTGCACTTGGAGTTTCAAGGTCTCTTGGACCATATCAATCACGCCCTTTCCCATTGCTAGGAACGGCCTTCCAAGTTAGATAGAGTGCTAATTGGATTTGTGGGAGGAGTCTTCAACATCAAGGACTAGAAAGTCTATCGGGTACACGAACTCTCCTACCCATACCAACACATTTTCAATGAGGCTTCTCGCCTCTCTAATGGAGTGATCCCCGAGCTTAACTCTCTTGGTGGTAACCTTCAAATCGTGCAATCCCAACTCTACATAAAGTGGATTTGGCATTATGTTCGCTCCAGCACCAGTATCGATAATAGACCTCACCATCCGTCCTCTACCAAAGGTTATGCTCAATGTAAGGCTTTCGGGATCTTGCATCTTTTTGGGCAGATAACTCACGGTATCAACCGCTCCTGAATCTTCATAGCCTTCAAGATCCTTCTTCTTTTCAAGCAAAACCATGAGGTATGATGCACGGTGAGATTTTGTCGAGATATCACAATCCTATCGCATTTAAATTTATAATTCAAGACAACTCTAGATTCGTATAGAGAGTAAAGACGTTCCGAATCGATCTCGAAGGATTTGGGGTGGAATTAGTGACTAGTGAACATTTAAGTGCCTAACTGTATTCTTATAAACAAACCAAAAATTGTTTAGAGTTGTTTTTAACCAAAAACTAAAAGTGACTGAATGTAAACTAAAGGAAAACAATAGCTACCCTAAGAAGACAAGTGACTGGCCAAATGTAGATGCAACAAGTAACTGACCACAAGTGATGCTAATGAAAACAACAACTAGGAAATTGAATCTAAGCGTAGATAAGTATGGGTTTAGGCACTAACCCTTCCCTTGTATACTACTTAAACATGCTCTTAATCCAATGTAGCTTTCAAATAAATGGTGAGTCTAATTAATAGCCTTATAATCACTTGAACATTTAACCCTAGCCAACTAAGTAGCAAATAATTAGATTTAGGAAAAATCCCAATCAAACCATCAATTAAGAGATTCTAATTGTGACCCAACCCTAATCTCTACTCTTATAATCATCTTAGGAGTGAAATCATTCAAACAATCCACCAAACATTAATGAAAACTTCAAGTAGACATTCAAGAAACATTATCAAGAATACATTCAAGTTCAAGGGCTAAATGCTCAATCCCATAAGAAAACTAGCTACACATGCTTAAAAATAAACTAAACAATCTAAATGTGCCAAGACATTTTGAAGAGGGAGTAGAGGTTCTCATTTGATGCAAAGGTGGAAATCCCCCTTCAAATCTAGATGTTCCTTCTCCGGTGGCTGTCTCTGCCATGCACAGCCGTGTCTCCACCGCTGCCGTCGTGCTGGAACACCTTCCTCCTCCCCAAAATGGTGCTGGCCGAACCCCCTCTTTTTGGGATGAATGTATCGGGTGTAATTTGATGAAGGGGAGAGAGAGCTCTTTCAAATGAGTGGAGGAGGATATTTATGCTTTGGAGAAGGGTTTGAAATGACCTTCTTGTCGTCCAATTTTGTCCACATGTTTTGGATAAATATCTAGTGAGACTAGGCAACACTTGTGGGAGTTTAATTGGATTTTGGACTTTAAACTTCCACTTTTTGGGCCTTGCCCCCCGTTCCTTCTTCTACTTGATATTGGACCTAAAACACAAAATTAGATAAAAACAAATAAAAATCATACAAAAAGATATAATTTCAAGCAAATATTATTAATTAAATAGGTCCAAAAGTGCATATGAATTGGACTCATCATTGATGAGGGATAAAAATTCTTGAAACAGAAAATGTGCCAGGTGTTTTTGATCACGTGCTTTTAACTACAATTTGTAAGGAAGGAAGATTGAAAAAGAATTTAAAAAAATCAAGTGCAGGTGCATTCTTAACGTGGTGGCGGTGCATAACTCACACATCTAAGCTAAGAGGGCACGAAAGTTCCGACATATCCAAAACCCATGATGAAGAAGGCTGCAGCCTGTAGTAAGAGATAAACAAAATAGTGGTTTCTCCCAAATGCGATGTCATAACAACCGCAGATGAAGAGGTATCCGCCAGTAGCCAGCTCTAATAAATGGAATCTGCTGTACATAGAAAATAAGAACGATTCATACAAGCACTTGAAACAAAACGTAGTTTGAAAAGCATTATGTAGCAAGAGTTATATCTGTTTCCTCTACCTGTCACCAATCCTAAAACGAGGCCTTCTAAAAGGTTTCAACTTGAGTGCATCACCCAATTTCTCTGTGACAATCCACTCATCGACCCTCCCAGCCTCAAACAATCCGATGAAGGTAGCTTTAGTCCGGTGAAGCGACACAACATTTTCGAAAAGAATCCAGAAAGAGACCAAATGAATGGATCTGAAGTAGAAGCCAAGAGTACACATGATATAAACAAAAACCTAGTAGTATTAACACAAAATCAAACAGGTTGGCCTCCCTATATGTATATCGACCTAAATCTGAAACCACCAAGTATTTGGCATATAAACTAATAAGTCCTACATCAAATTCAAGTATCTCAACTGGTGAGTTGTGTACCTTCTAATGTGGAGGTAAAGGATTTCATACCTTTGCTTATCCAAATAAAAAAACTAATAAGTCCAACAAATGAGGATGAACCTTGGTGTTCCAACAGCATTTAATATGGTGATGATTGACGGTATATAAACCGCACCCCACTTTGGAATCTCCACTTCTGGTACTAGGACCGTAGCGGGAAGTACAACACAATAGAGAAAGAATGTCACAATGTGGGCCACGATCTTTCTGACGAAGAAGAAGCTGTAAATTACATGGACCTTCTTCCACATCGAGACTTTCTACATGAAAATATTAGAAATAAAATAATGGTGAATGTAAAATAAGAATTTAAAGATACTTCATTTATTTAATGAGTTCGGGGAACTAACCTTATTTTTGATAATCTCCATAAACATTTTTCTGAAAAGATTTGCAGGGCCACACGACCAACGACGTTGTTGGTATCTATAGGCTTTGAATGTGCTTGGCAATTCATTTTTCACCTTCAAAGTTCATTCATAAACTATTACATTTTTCACATCCGTTCACATTGAAGTGTGATCAAATGTTATGCATGTGGCTTATTTGTGATATGTGATAACTCTACATAAACTTAATATATATAACTCTAATGGTGTTAGTGGCCCAATATGGACATCTATATGGGTGGCGGCATGCCGGTTGATTTGGGCGTCAAGAAATGAACTTCATTTCAAGGGCAATGACTCTACTGCAGTGCTCATTCTGGAAAAGTGCAAGCAATTACTTGGAAATGGATCAAAGCCAAGGATGAATATCATTTTGTGTATAGGATAGAACAATGGCTAATGGGCCAGGTCTCGTGCCTTATGTGATATAATTTATGTATCGGAAGGCAGACCGGCAAGGGTATTCTCTGTAATTATTTCTATTTATAAAAATTTTGCTTAACCAACAAAATCTAACTCTAATCACTATTCACATGACCTAGGGTTCCGCCTAGTGTTGGTAGCCACTATGCCATCTCCTCCCCAAATTTTCATCACCGTCGCAAAAAATCCACCCAACAACTCCCACCGCCACACAAATCCAACCCCCAAGCAAATCAAAGCCCCACAAATCAAACCGCCCCAATATCGAGCCTCGTGCTATTCGTGGAAATTGTAGCCGCCTCGACGTCGAACAAAGCTGTGCTAGAGTCTCTCTAACACATCCCAGTGTCTATCGTTGCGTAAAAGTTGGAGGGAATAACATAACAACTTTTTTTCAGGAACATTAACTGTTCAACCACCTTTCTGGGGTAGATTGTCGAATGTGGCTAAACCGAATTGTAAGCAACAGAGTGGCCTTACTGCCACGATCTGCTGAGATTCAGTCCTTTTATCGCTTCGATTTGCAAAAAAAAGGAAGCTAAAGAGACAAATTTGTGGAAAAGAGAAATTTTCATTCACTTATGTAACCCTACATTTGTACACATACGTTGTATTTATACAATTGGATATGCACTGTATATAATACTGTTGGGCCTATACTGCTATTCTCTTCTAATGGATCTAGCGACCTCATCCTTTTGTGGCTTAGTTTCAACACTCCCCCCACAAGCTGGAGTGAGGGGTAATAAGCTCAATCCCATCTTTTCAAGTAATTTGTTGAATGCAGGCAAAGGTAAGGATTTTGTGAGTATGTCTGCTATCTGGTGTGCTGAAAGCAGACAGATGGGATGTACAAAGCCTCCCGGTATTGATCACGAACAAGATGGAAGTCTAGTTCAATATGTTTTGTGCGCTCATGAAACACATGTTTAGCCGCGAGATGTACGACTACGTTGTTGTTGCAATACAACGGTATTGGCATCGTCACTAGAACTTGCAAGTCTTGCAGGATGTAAGCAATCCACTGCAACTTGCAAACAGTGGAAGCCACACTTCAATATTTAGCTTAAGCGGAAGATCTCGATACTAAAGTCTACTTTTTGGTTTTCCAGGAAACACTAGCTGATCCAAGTTTAATCAAATACACTATGAGAGATCTGCGGAGTCAGGGCAAGAAGCCCAATCAGCATCGCAGTAAGCTGTTAAGGCCTGATCATTATCTTTGGCAAAAAAACAAACCAAGAGAACTACACCCTTTTAGATATCTGACCACCTGAATGACACTGTCAAATGAGAAGTGCGAGGAGATTGTAGGAACTGGCTAAGTTGTTGTACACCATAGCTGATATCTGGATGAGTAAACCTACCAAGCAGACTACGATAAGTTGAGACATACTGGAGGAGTTCAGAATCGTCATCTGTTGCGAGCTTTAAACTAGGTGTCATTGGAGTAGAAATTGGTTTAGCATTAGTGGGGCCACAATCTTGCAAGATATCCATAATGTATCTCCGTTGAGTGACATATAGACTTGTGGAGGAGGAGATCATTTCAAGATCAAGATAGTATGAAGCTGACCCCAGATCTTTGATATAAAAATTTTTATCCCAAAAATGCTTCACACAATCAACTTCTGCTATAGAATTTTCGATCAAAACATAATCTACGTAGACCAAAAGAGTCGTGAAAGAATCATTAGATCCCTTAAGCAAATATGAACAGTGATCAAATGAAGATTGAACAAAACCAAAATGCAACAGACTGGATGTGAACGTCTCATTCTATTGTCTGGATGCCTGTGTGAGTCCATATATGGACTTGTGCAGGCGACATGCCTGATCTGGTTCCTTGGCTGGATAACCAGGAGGCAAGTCCGTGAAGATTTCCTCCTCTAAAGTGCAATGTAAAAAGGAATTAATTGTTAAGATT
Organism: Pinguicula primuliflora; assembly: GCA_025802335.1. Taxonomy (NCBI): domain Eukaryota; kingdom Viridiplantae; phylum Streptophyta; class Magnoliopsida; order Lamiales; family Lentibulariaceae; genus Pinguicula; species Pinguicula primuliflora. The sequence continues at coordinate 6,532 of JAOYMZ010066046.1, forward strand.
TTATGTTAGTTAAAATTCTAATGTGACTTGAATTAGTAGTCCTGATAGAAATCTAATTATATTAGTTTTCCTGCTTATAAATATGTTACCCTTAAACCATTAAGGTTAAGAGAGAAGGGTAGTTGATAGAAAGGTAGAGACTTTAGTTGTGACTCTATGTCTGAGAGCTTAGAGGTTTTCTCTCTATCTCCCTTGTAGCCCGACATATTTGTTCATAGTGGATTGATTCTTCTTCTCCTGGTGGACATAGGCTTCAAGGCCAAACCACATTAAATCTTGTGTGCTCTTTTATTGTTTGCTTCATTCTATCCTGATCAATCATCCCAATCATTATTCACATCCATCAGAAAAATTGGCCACTAATTCTTGACAGCAACAGTGAGAAGAAGTCGTGCAATAGTGTGTTTAGCCACAAGATTGAAACTTTCATAGTAATGTAATCTAGCCACTTGACTATACCCCTTAGCAATAAGCCGTGCTTTGTAACGATCAACACTACCATCCAAGCATCTCTTTGTCGTAAAAACCCATTTGCAACTGATTGTTCTCTTGCCAGGAGGTAAAGTCATCACTGACCAGATTTTGTTTTGATCAAGGGCCTTGAGTTCAATGTCCATAGCAGTGTTCCATTCAGGCTGCTTCTTTGCTTGCGTATGTAGTTGGATAAGCGGTGATTGAAGTAGTCAGTAAGCATGAAGCAAGAGGTGTGATGGATGGGACAACAGGCATAACATAGTATGAGTGCCAGGCAGTCTTGAATGACTTGTGACTGCTACGTCTCATAGGCAGCTCTGGTGGAACAGGATCCAAATGAATAGATTTGGAGGATGAGCTGATCATATCTGAGGACTGAGAGAATGAAGAAGTTGGTGAGGTATGTGTCTGAGGATTGGGATCGGTGGAAGTATGCTGGACATAGGATGAAGCTGATGATGAAGAAGAAGCTGGATCATTGGATGAGTGAATGGCAGCTTGATAATTTGCTGAAGGAATAATAGGAAGAGCTGGTGTCATGGAAGAGGACAGACTTGTGGAAGTGAGAGTAGCAGGACACATCCAGGAATCATCAGCATGGAGCACCTTGTAGGGAAATACTTCCTCATAGAATATGACATCCCAATATATAAAAATATCCTTTTACTGCAGATCAAAGACCTTGTAAGCTTTAGAGACAGCAGAATAGCCAACAGGATACAACGGAATGCCCTTGGATCAAGTTTTAGCTTATGAAGGACAATGTTGGTTGCATAACACAATCACTCAAACACTCTCAAATGACTAAGATCAGATAGTGTGTTGAACAAAGCTTCATGTGTGCTTTTCAATTGCAAAGTTATTATGGGAAGCCTGTTGATGATATAGGCTGAAGTGAGAGAGCTTCACCCCAAAAGAATTGTGAAGCGAGTTATGAAACAACAATGCTCGTGTCATCTCTAAGAGGTGACGATTTTCACCTCAAAAGAATTGTGAAGCGAGTTATGAAACAACAATGCTCGTGTCCCTTATGGATATGCAGCATATCTCCAGGTAGAAAATCAAGTCCTAAAATGTGATGATTTTTCTTATTGACGGTGTTGCAGATGATATCTCACGAGTCACCACATGCCGAAATTTTACACATACTTGATTGTAAAACTAAAGTTGTACTTTACGGTCCTTACTTGTTACTTAGGCTGTCCGCAACTATAGAGGAAGTTTCCTTCCTTTTTACTTATATCTATCACATCAATTCACTTTTCTCTCTCCTATCTATCCTTCATATTTTTGCTCTCCTATCTATCCTCCATATTCCACAACCATAAAAGGAAATTTCCACCCCTACAATTTTATCATTATTATTTTATAATTTATTTTATCATACTTTTTTATTAAATATTAATTAAATAATAAATAGTTCATATATTACTAATATAAAAATAGTAGTATAAAATTTATAGGGAAGAAAGTGGGTGGAAGGAAATCCTTCCACCCACCTTCCTTCATTCCTTTTCCATGGACACCCCAATGGGGTGTCCATGGAAAATGGAAATTTCCATGGACATAAGTCCACCTGCAACCGGATGGGGTTTATTTTGGGGAGGAAAGTTCCGCAACATTGCGGAAAGCCTTACCTGTAATGAACCTAGATACAAGAATCTCCATCCCTTCAGACTAGCACGCACGGCCAAGTCCATGTCCTCTACGGTTGTACGGTGCTTCCATCCTTCAGCCTCCGCGATTGCTGCCAATCTCCAAACACCGGCCGTTCCTAGTAAATTTCAAAAAACACATTGTTGTATAACATGTATAATACGTGATGAAATATTCTGAACCTTCTTGTACGGTATTTACCATTGAAGCCGAAGAAAGCATATGTGGAAGATCCAACTTCTTGCTCCACGGTGAAATGATAATCCAATGACATTTCTTGCATTCTTGTCATCAAGCATTCATCCGCATTAACTAGAACAATACATTCCAGAAAAAGGCAGGTTTCAATTTTGGTCAAATAAATAGATAAATAAATAGTTTTCAATAGAAATGAAAAGTGTTGGCTGTTATGGGCCGAATGTGAAGCCCTGTCATCGTGCCATCGGCCTCAACACACAATCTGTTAGGATTTTTGTAGTCACTATGATGATGAAAAAGTGATCACCACACTTGAAGACCGTGAGGGAAGGAGAGATGGCGCAGTGGAGGGAGAAGGGCTTGGAGAATTTAGGAAGAAACAGAATTATAACTTTCATTCATAATCCTAAAGAACATTGCAACCCTAATTTAAATAGAAAACAATCCAAAATACAATAGACTCCCTTGATAAGAAGAGACTCATTTAATCCTAATTAATAATTAAAGTAATAATTAAATCTTAACTAAATTAAAGATAATGCGAAAACTATTAAATAATCGCAACAAAGATCCATTTCACTCGCATTATGCCTCGTATAACTCGTAATTATTGTATCGACGGTTAGACTTTGGTTGACGCGTCGTGCGCTGTGGTGATGTCTCCTCAACCTCTTTATCCCAAATACTATCTGTAACATTCTCTTCCCTGTGGGAAGCCAACTTGCCCACAAGTTCAAGAGATAGATAATGTTCATCAAGTAGGTCAATAAGTTCACAAGAAGCATCCTTACAGGGTGAAAATCACCGATAGTCACTCCACATCGCGACCTCGATATACTAGTGCTATTGAGGTTACTAGAGTTGTGAGACGAAAGAACACCCCCAACCGTCCAAGCACCATCAGAAATGACATAAATAAAAGCAGGATGGCAAAGTAAGCTCTCATCAGACAACATTCCAAATAGGACAGGCCTAACATATTTTTGTTTCCACCCTGGTATGAATAACTCAACAACCGTAATGTTTTCAGTGACATCTTTCCGACACAGGCGGAGGACTTCAGAACTTTGCATGGTATTCATAGCATCACCCACTGTGGGTTTTAAAATGACATCCAAAATATTGTCCCTACCAGACAAACGTATCCATTTAGAAAACATTGCTGAAGTTATGCACGTCATGCATCTCAAGATTTCCATTCTCAGAGCAAATAATGCAGGCAGACAGCACCCATATCATGTGTCATACCATCATAACCAGGAATAACCAGTGTTCGGGAATGCGTTGGGCGGCCCCAAGGCGTTTTGGGGCCGCCCAGCCGGTTAGGCTAATTTATTTTTTTAAATTTTTTTTTTTTGCAAAAAAAAAATCAGGAAAAAAGTCGGCCGCCCAGCCTGGCCGCCAAGCACCAATTCGGTGCGGCCAGGCCGCCCAGGGCGCCTAGGCGCCGAAAATTAGAACACTAGGAATAACCTTTCCAATTCCAGCAATAACCCAAGCATCCATTCTTGTTTTACGGAGCCATGGTTCATACTTAATATCATGATAAGAATACTAATGGAATAGTGACAGAAATAGATCAATTAGATGGAACTCTGACAAGTAGCTGGATGCGACCATCAGTCATTCTCAACAACATGTAAGGATCAGCAATGGAAACTGGTGCAACAAACGGGCTTTCAGAACCATGAGTATAGATTTGGAGAAGGCGGCATCTTCCAAGCAAATTTCCTTCAGCAATTGTGCTCCCCTGAATAGAGTGTTCCACGCCTCTCAACAACTCCACTGCACTTGCTAGAGCATCAATGTATCCTTTATTTCGCCAAAATACTCGCCAATGAAATTGATGAAGTGCCATAGAGGACAATCCAAGATGATCTAAAGAATCCTTTAGGACTGAAATGACACTCTCCCAACCAAGCTTCCAAGACCAAGCTACATATTTGGGTGCAACTGGTACCTCAACATCGGGAACCTGCTCTATCTAGTCCATGATGAATCCTCCCATTTCAGCAGCTCGGAGTATGGAATCCATGGTCACCTTCGCATAGCAACGACCACAGGCTTCCAACAACGACCTAAATGAAACCATGGTTGTCTGCAAACCAACTCTCCCCACTTCATGTAGTGGATTGAGAGTTTCAGTAAGAAAGCCATTGGATCCATAGGCGTCAATCAGATCAGAATATGTCCCAAAATTTGGTTTACAACCATTTCTTCTCATCATATAAAAGAATCCTTTGGCTTTAAGTCGTTGTCGTAATCGTCCGAAAGCATCGAGAAAGGAAGGATACGATACAACATCTAGGTGAATTCCATTCTGCTTAATCTCATCAAAAACCGACGAGGCAGATTATTGTAGGCCAAGTGGGGCATATGAACCAAGTAACGAATTGAATGAAATAATATTAGGCTTCAGGCCCTCTGCTAGTAGTTTGTTGAAGACGGCATGACAATGATCGACTTGGCCACTAATAGAGTACATGTGCATGATGCTAGTGGATGTCCAATATCGGGACTCCAATATCGGGACTCCAATCCGGTCAAGTTGTTGAAGCTTGAGGCTAGGAAAATCAAACTTTGAAAATGGCCATGGAAAGAATGTTTTCTGAAGCCGCAATGTATTGAGATTGGTCCAGTTTCCAATAAAATCTAGCGTGCAACTATGAAGTTGGGTATATGATGCCCTAGGAGGTTCTAAGCTTCAAAGATTAGCAGATGTTTCAGATATTAGATCACGAACTCCAGAGCTATCACAATATAGTCCTATTAGTCTTGATAGATTCCCAAGCTCGGCAGGCAATGATCCAAAGAAAATGTATCGCAAATCAATTCTTTTCCCACTTCTGTCTCTAAAAATTCTCAAGTGGGACACAACCCAGTTGGGCAGAAAAAACTGGAGTATGATAAGCATCTGAATACATCAGACCTGCCTACAGTTCAGCATCATCTACTATTTGTACGTGAGTCTAATGACTAACTCCATCAGTTTGTTGGTATGATGCAACATGTATCTGCTGGCAACTAGTATATATAATCATAGATTTATCAAATTGAGATGGTGTAGGAGGTCCTACTTGATAACTCTTCATATGTTATACCACAAGGTCTGCAGTATTAGCAATAGGGACGTCGCCAACTCCAATACTTTCAGAATTGCTAAAAATCTCACTTGTTGCAGAAACGTTTTCAACCACAGATACATCAACAAGAAAATTAGATGATTTCCCATTAACAACTTGATTATCAAAATTGTCGACAGAAGACATTGCAACAAATTCATAAGCTGTAGCATTATGGGTATTCTCACTTTCGTCGTCTGAATAATCAACCACAAACTGTGAGCCAAAAGAATTATTATAGGCTTCACCAGACAAAAAATATTGTCGAACATCGATCTCTGCACGTTTAACGGATGACGCTACCACAGGAGTTTGGTAGAACTGCGGGTCAAAGCGGATTTGGACTTGCGATAAAGAATTAAACCAAGTGGTAATCATGCCATAACACCGCAAATAATCGAACCAATCGAACGCTTGTCTTTCAAAATGCAGGCTAACATATCAGATTTGTTGATCAACAGGTGTATTCTTAGGAGAGAAATATTCATCAATGTAGGAAGTGGGCCCAAATCCAGCCCGATTATGGAGTTCAATCCGAAGCCCAAAGATTATGATGATGGCCCATTGCCTCTTGAGGCCCGAAAAGGGAGTTGTCTTTTCTATTCTA
>JAOYMZ010066057.1:0-12586 GCA_025802335.1 Pinguicula primuliflora
AAAAGGAAGAAAAGAAATAAAATACTAAACCGTCTTAATACCCTCTAATCAAGTCAAATTGCCGGAAAACTTTTTATCTCACTGCCAAGAAAAAATTCAACCCCATCGAAAATTCCGAAAATCTCGACTCGAATCGCCTTCAACATGTCATGGAGAAATCATCAAACACGCGTACACGAAAACCCGTCCAAATTTCTGGTGATCAAATATCCGGTGAGAATGCCTCAAATACGCACACGAACTACTCTTCACGGGAAGAAAGATAAGCAACAGTTTTAAGAGAATATGGAAACGTCAAGAAATGTGGGTTTGATGGTGGAGATGACTCTGTGGGAGATGACTCTGGTGGACACATTGCGAGCCATTCCCCACCTCGGAATCTTACGGTAGGCATTTTGAATGGAATTTGTACATTGCGACATGGTTACATGACTCCATTAGTCTGGTTTGGAACGGATCCCATATTATCGACCTGCATTTTTGTTTGATCAATTCTTTTGAAGATTTTGTTTGATTGTGTGGAACATATACACAGGTGCCCATATGCGCTGATGCACCTGAACTGTTCAGCATTCCAACATACCTATCATCGGAGGTTTATGACACCGTGCATGTGGAGTTCCCAGTGAAGGTGACGGTGCGCCAGTCCATGCGAGTTATAGAAGAGATAAAGGAGCATTTGACGAAACGGGAGCTAGCCCAAATCCGAAGAAGTTGTTTTGGCATTTACTGGACTTGGACAATTCTTGAATGTCACAACGGACTACGTTCCCCGGACAACTTGCCCATTTCTTAATGCTAAGACGGATCGATATGCCTAAGCGGACGGAGCTATGGTTTTTGATAGATAGGAAACCAATTCAATTTGGTATCCATGAGTTTGCAATGGCGACAGGGTTGAAATACTCGAAGAAGCCAGATCCGGATCATTCTGTGCGTGATAATCAGATAAGAGATGAGTACTTCAAACCCTAAACCCTAACCCTAAAGACCTCAAGAACAAGTGGATGGAATTGACCAGAAAAGAGGATAACGATGAGGTGCAATTATCTGAGGACAGGTCTCAAATGAAGAAGAGAAAGAGGATAAAATCTGATACGGCTGTCGAGCTGCAATTGTCTGATGCAGAAAATGAAGACGACGAAGAAGAAGCATCACAACAATGCGATTGATGAGGCTACCGAGCGACAATTGTTCGAGGATAGGGTCAAGCTATCAATGTTATACCTGCTAGAGGGTGTGATCCTAGCAAGTGATTCAAAGAAAAAAGTCAATGAACACTTGCTGTGAGAATGGTAAATGATTTGTCCACATTTAATGCCTATCCATGGGGCAATAAAGCTTACGTGGAGATCGTCCATAGTGTCGGTTTTAATGACCTTAGGGTCAAGTGCTCAAAGTACCGTGAATGAAGGCAAAAAGAGACATACACGCTGATAGGTTTCCAGTTTGCTTTACATGTGAGTCATTTATCACTTATTGATATTTTCCTATATGAAGTTTAACGTGAAGATGTACGTAAGAAGTATGTGTATTCCATTGAAACAGATTTGGGCGTTGGAGCCAATTATCAAACTCTCCCCAATGTGTGCTAGCCGTATAGGTGATGGAAGCACGATGAGATTTCCTGGGCGCCTGAACTGGAGTTGTTGTCCGACGATGAGCAGTCAGGAAGAAATCATTGATGCTTTCCGCAACAAAAGGGTAAGGAACCACATGCCTCGATCTGGGGTGACGTTTACATGCATCTCTGTATACGGGCTCAGACAGTAACATTCATAATTCTCATAATCACGCCTGTCGTGATTCACCCACCCTGCATATATGGGGCCATGCGAAATTCCCGTATGCATTATTCCGAGTAAATCACGTCTGTCGTGATTCACCCACCCTGCATATACGGGGCCATGCGGAATTCCTGTATACATTGTTCCGGACAAATCATACCTGTCGTGATTCACTCACCCTAAGCATGATTTGCAATCCCCTATACAAGTCTGTCGTGATTCACCCACCCTGCATTTATGGAGCCATGCAGAGTTCTCGTATACATTATTCTGGGTAAATAATGTCTGTCATGATTCACCCACCCTAAGCATGATTGCGCGGCCCCGTATACACGCTTGTTGAGATGAACTCACTCTACGTATACGGGGTCATGCACGAACGATGCATGTTCCTAACCTAACAATTGTTTTTTCGATTTCTCTCCTAGGGTGTTCTTTATCCGATCTTGAAATCTTCGAGGGAAGAGAGTGGGATGCCATATATGAAGGATATTGAGGACGTGCCTGACTGTATGGATGAGCGGATCACTAAATGGTGGAATTGATCAAGACGTCTGGGTCTGGGGGGTTTTGCGGACGACTCCCACGAAGAAGATGACGATCTATCAACTGAGGAAAGGCAGCTCAATGCCTTGCCATAACCATTTCATGATTCTCATCTTACTACTCCACGGCCTGTTCCGACGAGTCACGGGACTGCATTTTTCGGTTCCAGGGCTAATTCCTCGGTTGAAAATAATAAGATAGTGGATGAACTCTGAAATGTTATAACATTTTTGATGGGATGTAGGGACAAACTTAAAAAACAAATCGACGCAACTGTTAAGTTTTATCAAGAGGACAATGTAGTGAAAAAAAGGGAAATTGAAGAATTGTGGAACAAGATTCGGAGTCTGGAATGTCTTGGAACCAAGCCTGTCGATGACCTGGTTAACATCTTCCCACAAGATGTTGCACTTGCCACGGCTGATTTCTGTACCCTTATCAATTACTGGTATAACAAGAAAGATTTTGCACAAAAAAAGAGAAAGAAAGCCTTACACGGGATGTTCAAAAAATACATGAAACTGACCCCCGGTAAGGGACCGACGTGGTTAACTTGCAAGACCGTGTACGTGCCTTGATTTGTCGATAGGACACATTGGGTGGTGACTGTCTTGCACTTGGATGGAGGTCGGATCACCGTTATTGACAATTAGCCGACGGCTTATTCAGACGATAAGATCCAAAAGTCGTTGCGTTCATTATGCACACTAATTCTAGAGATTCTGAAGCCTTTCAAAGAAAGTGTCATGTGGGGTGAGTTACTCGTAGAAGACGTATGAAAATGCTCCCGTTCTCGAGGATTCCTTTCTTATGAGATTCGACCTGGTGTGGACACAGGGTAATAAGTTTATTTCAGTAACTCATATGTGTTTTTTTTAATTTTTTGATTTTTATTGATAATAAAAGTGATTATACAAACTAGCCCCGAAAGTGAGCATAGTTATGGAACGTACAATCACAACAACGAGACAAAATGTAACTTATATGTTAGGTAAGTTCAATTATTGTTTTAATTCATTAATGGTTTGTTCATTGGTTTATACAATGGAGGTTGCGAGATCTACATGTTGCAAGCACATCGAATTGCACATGATGGGCATCACAAATCCCATGGAATTCATGAATAATAATACACTGTTATATTATCAGGATTTGTATGTTTTATCGATTTTTGAAGGATGCTTGGAATTGTAACAATGTACACTTCAGGGTGTTTGATGTACACTTCAATGTAAATTTCACAAAATATCTTTACTGAGTCCGAATCTGTTGTATATGAGATCTAACAGAGGTGCGAACAATATGTCCTCATCGATTTGAGCAACTCTTAAATTACATTCGACGTCTGTAGTTATAATATTCGGATGATCCTTTATTTTCAAAAAATTTGCAATCGTATAAAATAGAGTCATCTTCATCTTCAAACAATAGAAAACAGAGCAACGTATGTAAATGTGGTGAAATCATAGAGTCAGGTATCACGACGACATTGGTCGTGGAAAGACCGAATGAATGAATGACGACTAGTCGCGTGAGACACAAAACTATGAGCAATGTACGTAAATGTGGTGAAATCATAGAGTCGGATATCACGTCGAAATTGGTCATGCTAAGACCGAATGAATGAACGACGCCTAGTCACGTGAGACACGAAACAATATATTCACTTTCACGCTTCCATTCATACAATGTAATGAAGCGATCCAATTATAAATACCATACAGAAGTGTAAATCTCACAAGAAAATGCATGACCCATCTCTCGATTGTAACGATAGTGCCATAAATTAGCTAGAACTCAGAGTCAAACACACCTTCAATAAATTAACCAGCTTAAAATGCACCCTTTTCATGCTGGGTCCGTCGATGATCTCTGTATCTTACTCCTTGAATACGTTTTCGGACCAGTCGTTGAGCCGGGAAGGATGAAGAAATGGAAAAATGAAACCGAAAAAAATGCAGGTTTTCGATTTTTCGGTCACCGTGTTTCCGTAGGGTCGTAGATGGGTTTGGCGGGAATGAGTGTGGTTAAGTTTGCTGGGTGTTTAGTAGTAACCGTTTAGTCGTAAACTAAAATATATTCGTTTTTTATTTATTTTTAAAGATGGAGGTTACATTTGCAATTTTTTTAAGGTTACTTTTTAAAAACAGATTCCTCATAAAATTACTTTTGCGAATGGCCCATCAATTCATGTGGTGACAACTAGATCGTAACACCAAAAGGCCGTTGGGCAATTAAAAACATAAGAATTTATGACTTGATCATATTAAGAACCAAGGGCCTTAAGCCTTCGGCCAAAAATGAACATTCATAGGGCTTTTGCACAAGTAAACCTCCATTACACGGGCGGACCTACCCTTGGGCCGGCCGGGCTCCAGCCCGGGTCCATTTTTGCCCGGCCCAAGGGCAGGTCCAATTCTTTTTTTTAATATTCATTTTACTTTAAGAATTTTTTTAGCCCTCCTGAGAGTTTTTTTCTAACTCCGCCCTTGCTCCATTACATCAAAATAAGTCAATGGGTCTAGGTTGGCTTTTGATAGTCGGCTTAGGGCCTTGGCTATTCATAAAATAGGCCAAGATGACCTAGCTATTGGCATATGTTAAAAGAGTGCTTCCAAATCTTGATAAATCCATCAAAATAAGCTCAAACAAGTGTGAGAGGATTGTGGATCAAGATCAGTGGCGGACAGTCTAAGGGTCGGGGGTGCAAGCGCACCCCCTAAAATTTTTTTATACTTGGACTTGCACCCCGTCGCACCCTCTAGTTAGACTCCAGGATACCCTTAGGATACGCATCCCTATGTGAAGCGCACCCCCATGATTAGAGCCCAGGATCCGCCACTGGTCAAGATTATGATAAGCTAGAAAGGTGGTAAGAAAACCTTGTTATGAATGACAATGTGGGCTTCATCAAACATTCTTCTCCAAGGGTGTCTCACACGAGGGAAGTTCGTATATGTTATGTGGTTGGGATGGCCCACTCGCATATAGTAGGGTATTTTAGTAGGAATAGTGGCCTAAAAGTGCCCCAATGTATAGTAGTTGGGTAAAGTTGTTATGGGTAGTTCAAATAATAGACATACTTCATATAAACTCTTTTATATGACAATCATCACAACCACTCACAAGCACAATTTAGCATTCGTCTTAGACTGTGTAACCAATGGAACATTGTTTGTAGGTCATTACCTATGCACTATTTTGAAGGGGTGGGGGTTGGACACAAGACGTTCTCCAACAACAAGGGAGATGTTTAATATGTATTTCTACCGCCTTACTGAGAAACAATGCACTATTTGAAGGAGGAGTTGGAGCCGGAAACAAGACATTCTCAAACAAGTATTACCGAGTGAGCATTTGGAATATCAAATGTAAGATTTGCAATTTTGCCGGTTACGACTATGGAACGTCTTAAACATTTTCTCAAGTAGGAGGGCGAACATTAAGACGAAGCTAAAAGGGTGATTGCTTGCGAACAGCCACTGGCAAACCTTATGGGGGATAAAACAGAACTAAACAATTTTTTTGGATTTGGAACTTTGCACGGTAATGTTTTGTAAATACGGAAGTATTTTTTTTTTTGGCCCAAGTTTAATCTGTACTGGACGCCAAAATAGTATGTGTATATCCTAAGTTAATTATAAATTAATTCTAAACTTAGGTCATATGCTTTTACAATAATGATCAATTTACATAATTTTGGTGTACATAATTATGTACAACCAATAGGATGTGTACATGTGTCATGGTAATTGGGACCACATATTTTATTGGTGCATCATCCTAGTGTACGCATTTTATTAGTTGTACATAATTATATACACCAAAATTATGTATCATTATTGATACTTTTATTTGAATTTTGTACAAATTATTGTTGTCCCAGCGCTATTTATTAATCTAACCCTTGCCCGCAGGCTTGTGCAATGACCCCAGGAATTACTTGAAGCCAGTTGCACAGGTCAATCCACAGGTTTGCAGCCTTTTCAACTACTTGAACAACGGATTTGAGGACTCACAGCAAACTATGCAGTGCCCATGTGCCTTTGCGGGTGCAGCAGGTGGGTCGGTGTTCAACACCTTTGTGTGGATCCACTGAACGGTCAATCCCACATTGCCACGAGGGCACTGCACACTATACTGAACAATCATACTTCATGGAATTCAAACTGCACGGCATCAACAAAATTACTAGCAGAAAGTTTGTGATTAGCATAAATTTCATGGATTTTTTTGTACAAATACTTCAGTGCTTCATCTGAGTAATTGTTTCTCCAAGCATGTCTGTCTGCAAGGACTACAACCCATCGATGTTGATCGCAGTTTCAATGACTTTGATACAAGAACCCACGGATCGTCCCCCAGACATAGCCTCGGCCAGCATTGCTCGAGCTTTGTCATGGCGACGAAGGATGATGACCGTATTCAGGACAGCCCATCTCACTTGAGCATCTGCCTTCTTTTGAGTGAAACCCAAGCCCTTGAGGAGCTTGTCCAACTGTAAGAAAGATGTCCAAATCCTTTCACTGAATGAAAAAACAGGTCTTATGACAGATAAGGATCTATCTACATGTGCTTTCTAAGACACTTGTAATGAGAAATTTGTATTAAGAGATGAATTCAAACTATTTCATCATTCCTGAATGGGCCTTTGTGGCACTACGGGATTAGCCAGCCAGTGGGCCCGCATAAAGGTGTTGAACACCGGCCCACCGGCCACACCAATCCTGCAGTGCCACATGAGCACCGCATAGTGTGTAGTGACCTCAGTGCACACACCCGGATCCTTCATGAATATGGAAGCTCATGAGGTTGGTCAGGTGATTTTTTATAATGAAAATGAGAACAAAGAGAGAGGGGAAACCGTTTTGATATCTGCAAGACCTCCCTCGGCGGTACCATACAAGAGATATTCAGTTATCACGCCGGCTAGTGCTATACATGAAAATTTGTTCAGCGTCTGCAAAGGAAGCATAAGATGTTGCATCTCGTGCAGCAAAATAATACGAAATGCAGCGACATATAACATAAATAGCGTACCACAGCTGATACTTTTCCTTTGCTCACCTGCAATAAACGAGAAGCATTCTATAAGGTCAGTCCAATCTCAGTCTTAGACAGATAAGAAGCTATTACAAATTTCTGCTTATGTCGCTTTTTTCTGTAACAGAAATAACTTCACGTTTGTTCTTGAATTTGTGATAACACAGTGCAAAAAGCAGAATGTGTATCCGAGGATGTTAAGGAATATGATTTTGCTTCATGTGACCAGAAGGACATAACCAGCAATATCTTATTCAGCATCCAGATGATGATTGAAAAGGTTGACAGTAATTTCCAAACATAGAAGGCTAAAAGTTTCTATAAATTGGGCCAGAAATATTTTAAAGACCAGTTGAGTGAAATTCAAATGATAGTGGTGCAAGTACGAGGAGAATGAGAGGTACTGCAGATAGTAGATATCATTATCACCCACTTCCTCTAGAAATTCGAAGTCTACGAAATTCGTCCCTGCTTGAACATTGAGTGATCCTTCCCGCCTCAAAGCTTCCAAGCTGGTCAGCGTATATCCCTTGGGCAGGATCCCCACCAAATATGCAATCAAGAAATGGCCTGCCTCATGCTAAGCATGTTCCACAAAACCAAGAAAGAATATCAGTACAAGAAAAAAGGAAAAAAATCAGCATGACGGTAGGATAAGTTAGTAGAAGGAAACCTCACTTGAACGACCCGATTATGGTACTTTTGGATGAGCCAGTGGCCAAGTGTATCAAGAACCATGAAACTCAAACCACCATTGAAGGAAACCTATTCACATCCATTCTAAAGCAAATATAAAATGATATGGTGTTCAACCATACTTAGTAGAAATCTCTTACAGAAAATATGGTATATGTTTCCCTGCTGGAAATGAACTAACTATGTTAGTGAAACAAATTGTGGAAAGAAGAGTTGAATAGCAGGCGGCATTTGTATGAAAATTTATAGCAGGAAAAGATATAGTGTGAGCATACCGCGTCCAGTGTCCACAAAAACAACAACCCTAGAGATGAAAAGAAGATCTGTTGAGGACTAAGGTCGAACACTTTCCATGCAGCAATTCCTCCCATCAAAGCAGCAACTTGAATAGTTCTCTCAAGAGAACCCAATGTAGCATCTACTGGCGATAAAAGAGATGACGTTTCTATACCATTAAGTCTTAATTCATCCAGCGTGTAGAGTCTCTGAGGAATCTGAAATCGATCTATTTTAAGAAGTTAATTACATACCAAGATTTCGTATTGTGTGATTCTTTAAATTAATCAGATGGCTTCTTGCGAGAGAGACTCTTCACCAGTACTTATGCAGCATCAGAAGCCACATAATGAAAATTGAAAACATAACCAACAAAATGTCAATGAACCTGGCGAACGGCGCCGAAGCAACGGAGACCATCTTGATTCGCCTGCAAATCCCTGACAAGATTCAAGGCGGCCCTTTCATTTCCTTTCATCAATTCCTCGTCAACCTGATCTAGCACTTGCCACCGCAAGCCGCCCCCAGCCGCCGTCTCGAAACCATTCATTATTCTGCAAGGGCGGCGGATTAGCGGCAATGCTCTAGCGTTACAGACCAGAATTCCGATTCCCATTTGCACCAAACTCCAAATAGGCAAGAATAGCTGCAATTTGCTTGTGGCTTCTTATTACCACAAAGAAGGATAACGTTGAACGGGGGCAACTTGGGAATGCAAAAACTATACCGCCCAGATAAAATAACTACCCGTTGACCACTACTTGTGGGGTGGCCTGTGGGTTAGGATTTAGGGTTGAACGAATGTTATGGATATTTCGTCTCAGTAAATCCCACTCCATTTTATTGGAATAATTGGTTATTGACTAAGTGATGCCCGCGAAATTTTATTTTGAAATGTGCTATTCTATTTTTAATTTAATTTTATTATTCTTTCATTTAAAAAGACATTAAAAAAAAAGGAAGAAAAAAATAAAATACTAATCCGTATTAATTCCTTCTAATCAAGTCAATTGCCAGAAGACTTTTTCATTAATCCATCTCCGCCGAAAGGAAATCCTTCGAAAATTAAAAAACTCCTAATCCTTCAATCGAAAACCTCGACTGGAATCCTTCAACATATCGTTCGAGAATTCCTCAGAGACGCACGTGGACTTGGATCGAATAATTACCGATATCGTAAAGGAAATCCTTCCGACGCACACGCTGCAGGCCCAACTAGCTTTACCATTGTAGACGGGAAGAATGATGAACGATCCATCAGAGTCTCAGGCAGCAAGAATGATGGTCTAACCGGAAACGTCGCAGGCTAGGGATTTGAATGGAGGTTATGACTCAAGTGAACACATTGCAGGGTGTTCCCCATCACTAATTCTTCTGGTACGTTGCAGATTGTTCGTTGCGATTTGCGTTATGATAAATTACTTGCCCGACTCTGGCGTGTTGAGAACAACTCCCTTCTTTTGAATTTGAACTTGAAGTTTTGTTTGATTGTTGTCTATGTTTTATACACATGTGCGCATACCGACTGATGAACCTCAACTGTTAGGCTTTCCCACACACATACCAGCGGAGGTATACGACAGAGCACACACAAAGTTCCCTGTTAAAGTGACGGTGCGCCAGTCATTGCGAATTATCGGGGAGATAAAGGAGCGGCTGAATAAACGAAAACTTGACAAAATCCGAAGCACCTGTTTGGGTCATCCTCTTGATTTGGATAGCTCTTGGACGTCTCAAAGTAAAACATCCTCTGGTCAGCTTGCCCATTTCTTACTGCTCAGGCGAATCAAAACTCCTAAGCGATTAAAGTTGTGGTTTCTCGTAGAGGGAAAGCCAATCCGGTTTGATATAAAGGAGTTTGCAATGGTAACTGGGTTGAACTGCTCGAAGGCGCCAGTGACGGATCCTTCATTGAGTGATAATCGTATACGAGACAAGTACTTTCCAAGAAGTGACGAACGTCACCTTTCAAGAACTTATAAACTTGTGGGATACGATGACGGATGAGGCAAAGGAGAAGAACCAAATCGAGGATAACAGTAATACAGAGAAGAAGAAGAAGAAGAAGAAGAAAAAGAAGAAGAATGTGACGGTCGAAATGTCTACTGAGGATATCGATGAGCAACTTTCTGAGGATAGGATTAAGATCTCCTTGTTATACCTGCTAGAGGGTGTGATCCTAGCAGGTCTGAACATTGTCAATGATTTAACAGCATTCAATGTCTATCCATGGGGCAGTAAGTCTTATGTGGAGATAACAAAGAGTGTGGTACAAAAAACTCTCGATACAAAGTACCAAGAACGAATTGTCAAAGAGAAGGATGGGAAAAAACTTCAAGCAGCCAATAAAGAGACCTACACCCTAACAGGTTTCCAGTTTGCTTTCATGTAAGTGGTTTTTCATTAATATATGCTCTCATGTGTATGTTTTACTAACGTGAATATTTACCTAAGATGTATGTACGCTCCCTTTAAAAAAATTTGGGCGTTGGAGGTAATTTCCAAGCTCAGGAGGTTGTGTGGCCAGCGTGTTGATGGAAGCACAATGAGGTTTTCTAGATGCCCGAACTAGAAGTGCTGTTATGCGGTGGCCAGTCAGGAACAAATCATTGATGTTTTTCGCAGGGAGAGAAGGGTGAGGAATCTCATTGATGTTTTTCGACAGTCCATTCGGGATTCTCGACTAACGCAGACCGGTACATCACGTATGTCGGGATACAAGCCATGCACCCGGTCTGCGTGTGCATGTTGCCTTGCACAATGCTTGTGTATGGGATCCCGACAACCCATTTGAGATTCTCGGCTGTACTCTATACGGGTGCAACCCGTATGCCGGGATGAACCCGTACAGCGTTGCGTGCGTGATCCGACAATACATTTGGGATTCTCGACTATACTCTATACGGGTTAAACCCGTATGACGGGATGAACCTGTACACCGTATACGGGGCCATGCACAATGCTCGCATACGTGATCCGACAAGCCATTCGGGATTCTCGACTATATGTGACTGTACACGATGCAATGTTTAATACTCGTCTTCGATTTTCTTCCATAGGACATTCTTTATCCTATCCTGATACCTTCGAGGGAAGAGAGTGGGCTTCAATATATGAAGAATATTGACTACGTGATAGACATTGAAGATCATCGGATAACTGCATTGCTGGAATTATTCGGTGATGGGTCGTATATTGCTGATGACTCCGACGGAGAGGGGGATGATATTCCGCCTAGGAAATATGTGGATGACTGATCCAATGAGCCCTATCACAGTGATTTGCCAGTACCTCAAAATACTCTTACTCATCAATATCAACAACCTGTCAGACTGTGCCGGGAATGCATCGCCCGATTACCAGGATGAGCACAATCAGGAGTTGTATAAGATCAAAGAGACATTAGAAAAATTTGCCAACGATGTGCTTGAAGAGGACGATAGTATTTTTGCAAGTTTTGATCAAATTAAGTCAAGGATGGAGAAAACGAGCGAAATACTGCATTCTGCGAATTATGAGTTGAGGACTGTCGTGGAGGCTTTACACAAGCTGCTGATTGTTCAGCAGGACGTAATCGAAAGTGAGCGGGATGAAATCGAAAGTAAAACATCCAACAATGAGCGAGATGTAATCGAGAGTGAAGCCGGGGGTATGACATCTAATAAGACAAAACCATTATTATCGGGATGCAGTATTGACATTTTGGCTGAGCGGAATGTACCCAAAAGTGGCGCCATGGATACGACACCTAAGACACCTCCATCATTGGTATGCAGTGTTGATAATTGGGGGATGAATAACGCTTACGGTGATGAAATTTTAACTAAAGATGTTGCTTCCAAAAAACGAAAATGAGAAAAAACAAGTAGCTGCATGAGAAAACGGGGGTCTAGGCCAAAAGAACACGAAGACATGATTGTAAGATGAGTGTCTAAGAGGAATAAGTCATACGATCCCAGCTCGACGTTCACAGAAGAGATGAAAAAACACTGGATAATATCCTTATGTGGATGAATATGGAGGACGGACACAAAAAGACAGAATATATTCGGGGTGGCCATGTTCGTGTTTCAAAGGAAGACTTCCGAGCTCTTTTGGGGACTGATGTGTGGCTGGATGCAACAGTAAGGTTTAATAAAATAATGCATTTGGTTCAAATTGAGCATTTCTCTAACCAATTTCTTCCTTTCCATTCTATAACTCAGATCATTGATGAAATCCTCTATCTGATGAGGAAG
>JAOYMZ010066068.1:0-12586 GCA_025802335.1 Pinguicula primuliflora
CCATACCTACTGATGCCATATTCTATGCTGGCACTGGAAATCTGCTGTGCAGGGCCGATGACAGAGTTGTTATTTTTGATCTTCAACAAAGGATTGTTCTTGGGGATCTTCAAACATCTTCTGTTTGGTAACAAATGAGAAATGAACACATAACTACATATCAGCATATACTAAGCACGAAGAGAAAAAAAAATAGAATCTACCGTCGAAGAGTGCCGAAGAACAAAGTGGGAGGAATTTTACTTTGTGAAATTTCAACGAACTGGGAGATTTCAACGAATTTTATAGAACAAAGCTGAAGAACAAAGTGGGAGGAATTTTAGCCACGGGTATTGAGAAGAACACCGAAGAACAAAAAATAACAGCAACGAATTGGGAGCCCGCGAAGAACAAAAACCGTCCGGAAACCCAGCTACATCCAGAACATTCAGAGAAGAGCAGGAATCCAACATCGGGGACGGGAGCGCAATAGATCTACAAATTGGATGCCTTTTGCGTTGGAAGGAGAATGAAGTGAGCCGCGTGAAAACCTAGCTTTGGTAGGTCGTTCAATCCTCAGAAAATAACAATGTCGTCGCGTTGTAAGCACGCGTCTTCCGAAAAAAACAGGAACCTGGTATCGTTTCGTGTGTTAAGTTTTCCCAAAACTTAAGTTGGCAGCCGCCCGGTTATAATATAGATGGGTGGTAATAATACGCACTACGATGGACCTATTGTTAATTAGTATACTCGATCTATCCCACAAAAAATGATATTATCAACTGGCTTAAATGTTTAGTACATAAACTTAATAATTGAGAGGTCCTCGGCAGACTCTCATCTTCTTCCATCTCTCAAATTCCACCAGGCCACATGCATATTTTCGAAATTAATGTATCGAAACTTAATATGTAGCAGAAATTAATAATTTTTGTAGTTTTTTAATCAATATTACGACATCTTAACCGTCGAAAAAAACTAAAATTCTAAACTCTATAAACCCAATTGCTGAAAAAATTAAAATCCTGAATCCTGTAAACACCGTCCATATTAAAAAAACAGCACCATTGTATCCTATAAATAAACTTAAAAATAGTTAAAATAAAATAAATAAAAAATAAAAGTTGTTGTCCAAACATGTACGAATTTCTTGTATGCATATATAGCATTATTCCTAAATATGAATGATATATTTACCAACCATAACAACTGGTATGACAGTCCATTCGTTTTTTTTTCTGGCGACTTCGGGAACAAACAAATCACGTGTCTATCGTGTGATTTGGAGAGTTAAAAATTGAAGGCAACGGGTAAATGATCGAAATAACTTTGCACGTCAAACAAATTACAAGGTGTCATCAATATATAAATGAAGTAACAACCCAAAATTCCAAAATTGTAGACCAAATTCCCAATGCGCATAACTCTCCGTGACGAACCCTAGTTGTGGTTTTCGCATATCGAACTTTTTTGGCGACAAAGGTATGCGTGTTTCAGACGAAATTGATCTGATAGCTGTGAATCTCATATTTTCCTGCTTATTTTCCGACATCAATGTTATGTCTCCTGGAAGAGCCCTAGTTGTTCCAGTTTCGATTTTACTTGGTTTATGGTTCTTGAGTTTCTAGTTTATGGATTGTGGGTTATTTTGAGTCCCGGAGGGGCCCTAGCTGTTCCAGTTTCGCATTTCATAGATTCTATTGTATCCTAGCACTTATTTAAATTCTGTTCGAAATGGAAAAATTGAAATGTTTGAACGTGAATTCAGGTTCCCTAAGTTTGTCATTTTGATTGCAGATGAAGCGAGGTGGGTATAAAACACCCAAACCACACATGCGCAAAACGAAGGCCATTAAAGAGCAAGTTACCAATGAGGGATGAACATATCTCAGCGTTCTATAGGTTTGTAACAGGGAGACATTAGATATTTGTGAATTCGTTTTCATGCTACTTGTTCATTTATGCATTTACAGGTTTAAATGAGTCCCTTCGGACACAGTGGTGGAGAGCCCATTCTTGTTGCGTAGGTGCCCCAAAACGTTGAAGGTCACTGACAGGGATCTATTAGACATCAGAGTTGAGCATCAAGGGCTAAAACAGGTGGTTGAGGATGAGTCTGATGAAGAACAATAAGGAAAAAAATGAAAAAACCCACCGTGTAAACGAAGGGATAATGCTAGTGAGGGGGGTGAGGGTTGTGGTATACATAGAGGAAGAAAAGGGTATGGTTGCAACCTAACGAAAAAACACTTGTCGTGGCAGCTAAATAACTGGTATAAGAGGGGATGCAAGCTCAAAGTGGTTTCAAATCATGGTTCTTGATCTGTTGTGCTGGGAGAATCCACATGAAAGTACCTGGTATCAACATCAGAGCTCACCCACACATGAAGTCCAAGATTCACATGTGGAAGAAGATGTATGATTTGATCTTGGACTTAATGAGTATTAGTGGGGTATCCATGCACACGACAAGGGTGATACAGGGTAAACAGAGATTCAGAGACAGTGGAGCTCGAGGATGGTAGTGGTTATATAGGTCAAGCCAGGTTGGTAAGGGAGAAGAGAGGGAAACAACCAATGCCCTCATAATCGGTGCAAGATGAAAAGCTTAGTAGCTGTACTGAAATCAAAACATACATATCAAGCCTCCATGGAACTGCGCAAGCCATCCCTGCCTTTGCTCCTGTAGCACCTCCCACTGATTTGGATAGGTTATTGGTGGACCATATGAGGCCTTACACCCAATCCAATGTGAGGACCAGAACTGTTATTGTGTCATACTTTCTCGATAACGCGTCTGCACGACAAGTTTGGACAATCCTTGATGCTGATGTGGCGAAGCAAGAAGCATAACGTAGTCGCCTTGTCAAGTGTTGTGGCAGAATTTTGAGGCATAGTTCGTGGTGTGACAGAAGTATTGTGGATAAGAAAGTTGATGACAAAATTGGGGTTTACACCATCCCAAGCATATCTCTTGATGTGTGATAATCGAGTTGTCATTCAAGTTGACGACCAATTGACAGACATTCTAACCAAAGTAGTGAACGATCGATTGTTCCATGAGGTGTTATGCAAGTTAAGTATTGGATACCCACACCTAACTTGAGGGGGAGTGTTGAGAATTAGAATTATAAATAAGGTAAGGATAATCACAAATCCGTAACTTATAATGAATTCCATGATTGTAGGGATATTTAGTGGAGTAGGAAACGGATATTGAGTGGAGTAGGAAACGTACTCTTGTAATCTCTATATACATGTAAATCAATGAAACAAATCATCAAGTAAAATTTCGACAATTTCTTTATTCCAAATCTTTCTCTACATATTTCATTAGAAAGGATGGTGTCGAGCTTTCTTTATCTCTAAATGAGACATCCTTGTATGTCACATTGATTAAAAGATCAAATATTGGCAGTTTTAAGCCCTGTTTTGTGTAGGATTCTAAAAATTATATCAAATTATAAGAGTCTTTTAGTCTATACTCTCTAGCATGTAAGACCTCTAAACTAAAGAAGAATGAATTGCTTGAACATCCCCGTTCAAACAACCTAATATTCATGTAAGTGAACTTGGAGACTTCTATGCTTAATAACTCTGTTTTGTTGATTTCATCATGTTGATGTTAAAGACTTGGTGAAATTCATGTAAGTGCATACAAGTTTCAATGTTATTTCTGTTGGAATGAAAGCCTTGGAAAAGGGTTGAAGGAAGAAAACTTTCTTGTCTCACAACTAAAGTGGAAAGGCAAAATGAAGAGGGATAAATACTTTTTCCCACTAGAAGGATTTGTTGAGTTGGAGGGAGTGAGCGGAGCCCGTGCACGTGTCGCCACTACCGTCCATTCGAGTTTGGTCCATGCGCCCGGTACGGTACTGCACGTGTGTGTGTATGTGGGTCAACCCGCTCTTCCAAAGCTCACTATCTTTCTAGCAGAGGAAAATTATAATCAAATTGGATATAATTTTTGAGTAATTCCTTTCATTTGGGGATGAAGAAGTAAATTGTGGATAGACATGAATCCACATTTCGGAACGTGTGATAAACATGGATCGAATTTTCCGAACATTGGAGCCCATGATTGTTCGTGTTATAGTGGGAGACAAACTCTTGGAATTCCATCTATAAATATGGTTTCTTGTAAAAAAGGGTCTATTGTGGAGTTCAAAAATACACTTTGCAATTAGCAATTCAAATATATTATTTCTCTTTTCTATTTTCTTCAAGCAAGTGTTCCACTTCCAAGGGTGTCTCCCTTTAATCTCCGACCGAGAAGTGCTCGTGTGACAGATGAGGTTTTGGTAACCTTCGGGAGCGATCTGTGTATTGACAATTAGCACCACGGTTGTGTCGAAGTCGCTTTCAAGACAGTGTGTACGTCTACGATACAGCTCGAACAAGGTAAATCCATAAGTCCTCTCATTCAATAATTGGCAGTATTTTTACCCACAGTTTTAAACTAACTTTTTCATATTGCAAATTATCATGACTTCTAGTATTCGTTTTGTTCATGATCTGTCAAAACTAGAACATTTGGATGGAAGTAGTTTTAAACGATGGCCCCAAAAGTTGATCTTTTTTGAAGTCCTAAACGTTACCTACATGTTACTGGAAAATCATCCTGAGTGGTGTTGGTCCTCTTACCACGGCTGAAACCTCTAAGCGTGTTGTGACCACCAAGGTTGTGAAGAAATACGAGAAGTCCGTTTACTATTGTAGATAGCATGTGATTACGATAGTTTTTACAATTTTTAACGACCATAATCAAATGCCGAAAATTATTTACTGCTAATTTAATTATGGCCGTTATGACCGGTCAAACTTTTGTTATCGCCAGTTTTCTATAAAATTCTGATTGCGAGCGCTAAGTCAATCCCTTTAAAAACATTTGATTTGAAAACATACTAACTCACTGGAAGGAATAAAGACCAAAATATCCTTAACACTTCAACAAAATTACATTGCACCCTAATATATATATATATATGAAATTCAGTTCTACAAATTCCCAAATCGATGAACTTGCAGAAATCCTGTTTCCTGCAAGACGAACCCTAGATTTTGCACCTTCTTAATTTCACAGTCTCCCGACGAATACAAGGTATGTTCTGCATAATTCTTACATCCACATCGCAATGCGTTTACGAACCTAGTTTTGGTGATGAAATGTTCGATTTATACGGATTTATCAGTGAGCCCTAGTTGGGTTTCTGGTTTTTTGTAATGTTCTTCGATTTTTACTTAATGGAATGTTCTTTAGTTTTGAAATGATTCTCGATTTATGTGCAAATGAAATGTACTTTCACCAACACAACTCATTTTAAAAATAATCCAAGTGGGTTGTCCTACTGGTGAAGGACCTGAATCCCACAATTGTGGATTCAAGTTCAAATCTCACTGGGGACAAAATAACTCATTTGACCCACAGCCTAGGACTTTGACCCTAATTCAACCGGTTCGTTCGTGGAGATTGCCGTGTATGAACCCCTATGGAACTAGGAAGGTCCAAAGGACTTTGATATCCATAGGTTATCAAAAAAATTATTTTAAAAATAATTACAACCAATATAAGAACTAGTCATCTTAATATCCAGCATCCGATCCTTATTATATTTATCAAAGAAACATATTCAATTCACATATAAATTTATAAATAAATTTAAATAATATTTTCAATTTCGGTCACTAGTATCGCCCGTTGACGAAATTAGTCACATCATTAGAAATCTTATATATAGTAGATCAATGTCCCATGTTTCGTTATTGTTCTGATACTTTCATCATCCTTAATTTTATTTCACATTTTTCTCTTAGTTTAAGTAATCCTAAATAGAGATTTAGAAAATTTTGACTACGAAATTGTCGGACACCTAGACATGAGATTTTTGATCTCATGTATATAATATTTTCAATATTGCGGCCAATCAATGTTAGCGGGCGAAATTAAAACCATATGTAAATTTATGTATGAATTTATATAGTAAGCTATAACTCTATCAAATTATCCAAAAAATTTTAAGTAAACAATATAAGCCCTATATCTGACCCCAATAGGGTAATAAGCCCCTTATTCTGTTTTGTTTTGTGACCTTTCGGAGTTCTTCTTTATTCACTCCTCTCTTGCTGCTGCAGTCGCGCCCTTTATACTTTGCAGCTCAATCAGAGTCCAAATCTACCAGCATTCTCAAATTAACACTATATCAACCTGAATACGCGTTCAAGATTCACTCTCACGCAGTTGGAACCTATGGATTCCAGGGATCCCTCGGCTCCGCCATCCTACATCCACCATCCACACCTGCAGCAGCCGCAGTACCCATCGCAGCCGCAGCCGCAGACGGGGCAACACGGCGTAATCATGGTTCCACACACGCAATCACAGCATCAACCTGCGAACAACTCCTATGCACTGCCAAACACAAGCAATTCCATTGCACCCACTACCTCCGCCACCTCCAACATGCCCATGATGCACCAGCAGAACCCAAGATTCTCTTTCAACTCCATACCCGCCGCGCCTCAGGCACCGAAGACGTTGGATCATCAATATTCCGATGGGTCACCGTCAGGAAGCGCTGGGGCTTGGCTTGGAATCGAGCAGGCGAAAAAGAAAAGGGGTCGGCCCAGAAAATACTCGCCGGATAACAGCATTGCGCTGGGTTTATCCCCTGCTCCTGCTGCTAAGATGTCGTCTGCAGTGAGCCAAGTGGATTCGAGTGGAGCTGGTGGGAATCCCTCCTCTGAAACCCCTGCCAAACGCAATAGAGGAAGGCCTCCTGGTTCGGGAAAAAGGCAGTTAGATGCTCTAGGTAATGCTGTTCTTGATCATGCGCCCTGTTATTCTCTCTGGTCTTTCCATCTTCTTTCTGCTGTCATTGGAATATAAGGAGCTACAGTCCCTGATTTTCCTATTTCGTGAGCAGGCGTTCCAGGAGTTGGTTTCACTCCCCATGTGATTATGGTAAATACAGGAGAGGTAAATCAGCTACAACTGGTTTTATGATATACAATTGTTCTATTAAGATCTTTCACCTTTTATTACATGATTTGAAATCCCATTGCTGATTGCTTAATTCTCAAATAACTGCCCCATATCTATTTTTGCTCAATATTTAACTTTTGTGATTCTGTGTGATCTTGCTGAATTAGTAATGATTCCTTTGCCTGGAGCCTTATTCGTCCATTTTAAAATTCGATTGGAGTAATCATCTTAATCTAGATGCTTACATTGTTGTTCTAATGGCAACTGAGACCATGAAAGTTGCAGTTTGATTTCAACAAATTAAATTGGTTATTTTATTTCCTTTTTGCAATCCAAAATTCTGCTTTTGTAACCTAACCATATTGTTTTTCGTATCTCAAAATTTAAACTTATGTTAGAAACATGGACTGGCAAACAAAAACTTAGAACACGATTGTATTAAATGGTTTGAAACTGTCATAGGTCCCAGTGGAGCACAAAATATTATGAATCTTATTACAATGTGGATGAGAAGCCAATTAGCAGTTAGGAACTGATACCTTAAATCAGTTGTATTATCGAAATTAGTCATCTGAGTGCTGACTAATTCAACCTTGTTTACTGCTCCATTTGCTAGGCATGAAACTTTGGGAATAGAGTTGGAGAAAGGGTAAGAACACAGTTGATCATATTGACCTTGTGCAGCGAATATTCGGCTTACATCACTGTTTGGACTCTTTAATATTTATTGAAACACTATTTTCACTTTAGGAAATAAAGTCATATGTAGGGATCTCCTTTTTTTTTTGGTAAGTATGTAGGGATCTCCTTAAAAGGGAAATGTGTGTGCTAACTCCGAATAAATGAAAAGTTAAGTCTTATCTGAGGAAATGCTACTGTATAGTGGTTAGCATGTAAACTAGATGGGGGAAGTCTGCAGACACATGAGCAAGATTCTTAAAGCATGTCTGTTTGTCCTCCAACAACTTGATGAAAATAATAATACAAAATATAAAATCAGTTTTAGTCCTCTGCTCTCATGACATGTAAGTTCGGGCTTCTATTTTTCTGTCAGATTTATTTTATTTTATTTATTATTATTATTTTTTTTATAAAAGTAGAGAACCTTTACTGACTGGCCGAATCATTGTGTGAAGTCGGATAATTCTTTTGTTCTTAATTTTTTGTCTTTTCATGTTTACAGGACATAATTTCAAAAATCACGGCTTTCTCACAACAAGGACCCCGCGCAGTGTGCATTTTATCTGCCAATGGTGCCATCAGTAATGTTACCCTTCGCCAGCCAGCAATGCCCACTGGGACAGTTGGATATGCGGTATATCCTAGAAAATCTTTGTTGTTGTGATATTCGTTATGCTTTATTTATTGTGAATGCATCATCTTTTTTAGGTCAAAAGGTTCATATGAGATGTTCTCTCAAATCTACCGTGTATATATACCTACATGAGTTTGTACATAAAATTTTAATAAGATATCTTATTTAGAACTGGTTGTCAGTGTCCAAGATGTTTTTCTGTCATGCTTACATATTTATTCATTTTGTAATCCTTGAAGATGCCATTCTTAGTTTACTTTCTAGGTCTATGTCAAATCTTTACATGTTCTACACGCAGAGCTGTAAAAGATTATCCTTCTTGTTTGATTTTGCGTTTCTGGATTAACCTTGTTTCGAATTCTTGATTTCACTGTAATGAACTTTTATATATATTCAACTCATTTTTGTTTCTGCAGTCCTGGTAATCAGTAATTAAAAGGAGCTCAGAACAGGTCCTAGTTTGTTGTTCATGTTAGAAACGTAGGTGTTGGTACCAAAGCTTTTTTCCTTTTCTTCTTCTTATTTCTTCATTCAAACCATTTAGCAATCACCCTGTCATTCCACATTACTCCGTGATGTCACTAGTTCGGAGTCCACCATCTTTCAATATAAGGCCATTCCATGACTTTGTTGTGAAGCTGTAATGATTGTTCACAAACCAACTGAGCACACTTTTTTAGTCTAAAAATAAGCCATCTTTCTGCAAAGATAAGCAATATAGTGAGCTTTATGGGAGAATGAGTTATTCAAAGCTTTCCGAGAACATCTCAAAACGATTAAACTTTGTCCTCTCCCTTTCTGCAAAGATAAGCAATATAGTGATCTCTATGCTGTCTGTTCTCCATTCAAAACATGATTGATGGTTTTCACCACCAGACAAAAATGTGTTCTAGTGCATCTGCTCGTGTTGATTGCATAAGTTATTCCGAAATCTTGTTGAGCATGCTTCTTGGTCTTTAACGACCTTCCATCTCCCCCATCTCGTGACTATGTACCTTTGTGACTGCAGTGATTACTTCGAATTTGATGTGGACATGCTTCTCTTCTCTTTTTCCTTCATGTGGAAACTTAGAATAACATTCTGTTTTTTTTTTCCTATCTATAAGACTATAACAAATAAGTTTTTCAATTCTAACATAATTAAGGGAAGGATACTTTATGTTAATACATGAACGACGGAAAAATTTCTACCTACATCCAATTGAATCTCATTTGACCAGTTTTGACTAGGCACGTGGTTTTTAGAGCAGATCTGAGAAATTTGGAATTATTTATAGCTGAATTCAACTTTTTCTGCAATGCTGATTGGAAGTTCTTCTTATCATTCAATTATAACTTCAGCTGGTGGATAGTTTGGAAAATATGCTTTCATTTTAGTGATCGATTGGTCTTTAGAATGAATAATTGCAGCTTTTATGGTGAATTGCAGTCTCCAGATACTTTCTTGCATTTTTAAGAAAAAGTTGAGCGAAACATGCTTATATGATATATCTATGCTGCTAATGTGCTGTCGAGTCCAATGCAAAATTTCAACTCCATTCATATTGGCTAATCTGTGTTATAGTTACGTACTAATTACTCATTTCACTACTACTAAAGTTACTACTGACCATTTGCAGGGCCGTTTCGAGATCATATCTTTGTCTGGTTCCTTCCTGTCATCAGAGAGTAATGGCACCCAGAACCAAAGCGGAGGGCTGAGCGTGTCATTGGCCGGGTCAGATGGTAAAGTATTGGGTGGTGGACTTGTAGGAACTCTTGAAGCTGCATCGCCTGTTCAGGTACTATTCCCTCCCACATCTTCTTATCTCAACACAATGCCTATCTTTTTTTTTTTGCGGTCGTACCGAGATTCGAACCCTTTACCTCACACACCCACACTCACACCACTAGCCCAAAGTCATCTCGGTAACACAATGCCTCTCTTGATCTAACTAATCTAATATTCGTGCATGTTTCCCATCCCAGATTATCATGGGAAGTTTCATTGCAGGAGGAGGCAAAAAATCAAAGACCTGTCCTTCAACTACTCTACTTTCAAATATGCCTAATTTCGGTGTACCGACAACCGGTGCGAGTTCTTTTTCCCCAGGTGGTTCAAGTGAGTCGGGTGAGGAGAATGATGGAGTCATCAATCGTCTTGATCATGTCCCTGGATCTTACACCAACGTTGGTCAGCCATTACAGAATATGTATTCTCCCATGGGTTGGACAAACTCCATGAAGAATTAAATTACTCACCTCTCATTTCTTTGATAGGCTTAGGTGAGGGAACAAAGGTGGCTGTGATGGCTATTGAAGTTGCTTTAGATTTTTGTTCTGATTTTTGTCTTCAACCTGCAGTCTATCTGCTTTACCCGAATTCCCGTTTAGGCCGCTTATAACTCACCTAGACAGACGGTTAGGCAGTTGCCCGTGGCCACCTAAGTTTCACTTAGTGCTTTCTCAATTGATCTTCTCATTGCATCGCCTAAAGATGGATGCAGCTGCATACTTCTCTTTGAGATTTTAATTTCTATTCACGTTTCGACCTTTGAGAATTTGATGTATAATCAGATCACGTCAATGCTAAGCACTTGACATGATTCATATAAACCAATACAAGATTTTTTGATTTTCAACGATTCCACATTAAAAATATGTTATTTACAGATTTGCACCTATTATGGACATGTGCCCATGTGATACACAACTCCGCAGACAATTTGTTGCTATGTCTATTAAGAATTCGGTGTTAAAAGTGTGTTAACACTTTTATTAGTGAAAGAATAATTTTAATATGAACTCATTATTCTCAACTACCGGCAGTTTGCACATGGATGATTTTCGTTAACTTTTTACCCGTTCAGATTCGTACACCAAATTTGGTGTAACCATGTACGAATCATTTTCCTTATGAATTTATCCATTGTCTGAATTGGCCATATTAATGGAAATGTCATATATAGAGATTAAATGCACCATATTGCAGTAAGAAAAAACTGTACAACAAAATTACCAAGGATAAAGTATTCATAATCCCGCCAGAACATAAGCCTCTTGGCCTTCCTTATATATGAACTTACCATCTGCTGGGTTAGCTCGAACAAGAGGTGACGACGTTGGCGGAAATTGAAAAATTTGTACTGAGTTGTGCATAAGAAGTTCGGTTTGGAAACGAAATATCCCAAGGCTACCATATACAACAAACAACCTGGATAGAACAAATCAACAGCTTGTTTGCCTGTTATAAACATCAACACAAAACTCAAGTGATGTTTTATTTATTTTATTTTTAATAAATTTACCTTGAATAATTACACGATGCAGAGAAGGATAGCTGAAAATGCAGAAAGAGAAGCTGCATAGAGTGGGGTCATGACGCATACTATCATTTGAAGGTGATCTCTGCATCGCTCAGGCAGGCAACCACACATAGGAATTTTCAGAACTCTTACTTCATTTAGCACCTAATCTCATATGAACCAGCTTTCGTGATGTAACGAACCAATTCGACGGTGTTATATCAGCTCTTTTCCCATACCTGCAGAAACTTGTCAATAATACTTTATATCCCCCCACAATAATCTGGAAAATGATATCATCTGGTCTGGATAACGCCAATTACCTTGAGAAACCGAATGCGCAATCCAGAAGCAGTGAACATTGGAACTTGCCGCACATGGACATTTAAGAGAATAGAAATAGTGTTCATCCTGATCATAAAATGTTTAGAACAATCAAGGATTTTGTGTTATTTGGTTAAAAGTAACTGATTTAGTACTTGGAAGAAATTTCAAATGAGGATGGAAAGGAAAAAAAAAAGATCATTGTTGGGCATTTATTACATGGATGATTCAAATTGTTCGCCCACATAATCTGCCTGTTTTTTTTAGCAAAATAATGAGCTGATGCATGAATTTATGTTCGGTATATGCAAAGAAGAATAACAGGTAAATGAGTTACAGAAAATGGCATGAGAGCCAGGCCGAAACAAGTATTATGATGTTCGGAAAATAAGACTCGGATCACCTCATTTGTCGCTGGACTATGCGTATATATATTAAACCTCCAATTTCTATTAATAAACCATGATCCACTCATCAAATAAACAAGCAAAATACATTCAAATAAGTGCCTGTTTGCAAATTCTTCTCAAAAGCAGCTTTGGGCTTTTCAATCGCAGAAGCCCCTTTTACACTGTTTGCGATTTTAGCTTTTGGCTGTGGAAAAGCTCCCAAAAGCCCAAAAGCTAAAAGCTACCTTGGAGTAGCTTTTGGGAGGCTTAAGGCGGTGACAATTTTGTAAATATTTAAAAATTCACTTTTAAG